>CAKNXH010064020.1:146217-203167 GCA_932178445.1 Andricus quercusramuli | reverse complement strand
AGTCAGTAAGTACGTTTGTCCTGCCTGAGAGCCTGTCTGCAGGCGTTTGCAATTTTGCAAACAATACGCCAGCAATATGGTTGTCATGCCTGAGAGCTTGTCTCGAGACGTTTGCAATGTTGAGAATAATCACACAGTCAGTTAGTAAGTTTGTCATGCTTTACGTTTATGCTTCCCTCGCTAACCCACAATCCGGCTCGAAGGACCAAAATGTTACGGATTTAATAACGGACTGGCGTGGGGCAGCGAAGGAATCACGTTTGGTCATGTTAAATTCGACGAACGGGGAGCAAGACAATTTATCACCGTTATTACTGAAAACTTGGAAATACATTTTATCGAGTTAATCCAAAAATACGGGTCCCTGAGCCTATCCAAGAAGACACTCCTTTTGCACCCAAAAAAGGTTTTGCGTTGTTTGAGAAAAATGACTAGAAGGAGCAGACTTGAATTTTAGTATTTGCAACAACCGAGAGTGGCTGTACTCGCCGACACTTTGATAGGAACTAAAAAGCCAGGAAAAAAGGTACAAGACCTCAAGAAAGGAGCTTCACGCCACTACCTGAGTCCCCACTTCAACGAAAAAGGAAGCGCCTGAAACTCAAAGGACAGGAGAAAGAGCAGTGGGCGAAAACCATTTGATTACCAATGAAACCTTGAAGGTCACTCAAACAAGAATAACAACATCAAATAAATTATTGATAAACATTCAACTATACGTCAAAATTGGTTCTGAAAACTTTTGGAAAATTCTCTCAAGAATTTCTGAGAAAAAAATCATTAAAACTTTTTCCAGGTATCTAATGAAAATTTTGTTTTTATCTTAAAAATCGAATTTTTCTTACAATGTTTTTGAAAATCCGGATAAAATTTAACAAATTTGGAAAAACTTCCAGATTCTATTTTTAAAATTTCGTAAATTTCTAAAAAATAATTTTTCAAACAAAAAAAAAATCATTTTTAGTACTCTAGGAATTTTGATAAAATTTTTTGATTCTTTTGAAACCTTTCAAAATGCTTTCAAATTATTTCGGAATCTTTTAAAAACTTCTAATCTTGAACGTACTCTAATTTGCCTCAAGTTATATGGTCAGTAGTGTTCCGCTTTGTAAATTTGACAATTAACGAATTTTAAAAACATAATAACCGCAAATTTTCACAAGAAAATATCACATTAAGCGTTAACATTCGGCATTTGTTGATAGAATTGCTTTACAAAATTAATAAAAAAATAATAAATAACAAAATTTTATAAATAACCATCATTGGCGACATAATTAAAAAAAAATTAATCAAATTAAACGTTGATACTAGGAATTTGTTCAGAATATTAGTTAGAAAATCATTTAAGAATAGGTAATGAAATTATTTAAGGAAAATGAAATTAAAACACGATTTATTTCTACCTTCGAATGTATACACTGGCTATTTGTTCATATAGTTTGTTTGTGAAAATCCTAAAAAATACCGGATTGCAAATTTTCATCATTCTACAACACGAACAACATAATTTCAAAAAAAAAAAAAATAAGAGAAAAGACTGTTTCTCCCTGTCTTTGAATGTCCACACTGGGAATTTATTTATGTAATTTGTTTATAAAATTGATAAAAATATCGAATGTCAAATGCATATGATCAAGTTAATATCATTTTGTTAATAAGCGCAAGTAATTTTAACTAAAAAATGTACTTCAAAGCTGGAAAATCCATAATGTAGACTGTTGAATTTTTTATAACAATTAACTTTACCAGATAATAATTTTTTTTTGCTTTCAAATACCCCTACGCATCCAGTCCAGCGAGGCTGAACATAGGAAAAAATTTTCCACAGAAATAAAAAAAACGAAAAAATCGACTATTTTTCGCTATTTGCATTACCATAAATGTTTAAACAAAAAAAAATTCATAAACCAGGTCACATGAATCTCTCCGAAACTAAATGCTCAATTTTTTCAAAAAGAGGAGTTCAAAATTGGTTAAGGATTGCTTTCTACAAGTTATTTTGAACCTAGTTTTTTTATTTCATCCAAAATTATGCAATGATAATTTTGAGAGATGCAATTGTTTGAGAAATAAAACAAATTTATGATGTTAGTTAATAATTTTTCAAATCTAGCTAAATTCTAGCAAGTCAAGTAAAATATTGTACCTATAAATTGGAGCTACTGCAGTAAATTTGAGTAAAATATACTCAAAAATTTTTCATACTATTTCATATATACTTCAACATTTCTTCTTTTATTTTCAATTTTTTAATTCAAGTAACATATCGTTGGATAGAATCGTTATAATTCACAGATTTCGAATATTATATTTATCAATTACCAAGTGCTAATTTGAAAAAAATGTTATAGTCCGCATTCTAGTCCTCATTAGGTATAAAGGACTCCCGCTGATCAGGATGGACAGCACTAGATCGGCTGAGTGAGGGGAAGCCGTGTAGTGGGGGAACCGTTCGCAGGTCCCAGGGCGGAATTGTCATCTGCCCCTCGGTTATATCCTATAAGTTTTGGGAATTTCCTCCTTTTCTGGCCTATTAGTCTATTGAGTGTGTAGTAAGAAGATTCAAAGAGTAGAATGAGTAGCTAGGTAGGAGCGAAGAAAAAGCATCTAGAAAAGTTTAAAGACTTTTTTTATCTCACAGAATTTTACAGAATATTAAGAAAAATTCGACTTTTAGAAGTTTGGAGGAAATTTCTGACTGTTCAAAAACTTTACTCGACAGTCAGAAATGTATTGTGTGTACTCTTTTTGTGTTTCCAGGTATTTTTTGTCCCAGCATAACTTGTTACGGATGTAGTAATACTTATCGTAAAGAGTTTTGACAAATTGTATAATTCTCGTGCGAGAGACCTTTGGCAAAGAAGCCTTAGTGTAAATGGACTCTATATCATCAGCAACGACATTAGCTACTGCAGAGAAGCTGACATCCTGTTTTGGACTGGCCGAAGCCAGGGCTAAATAATGTCTAACATGCTGGCAGTGTAGCAAAACATCAGTATGTGAAGGAAGAATCTGTTTGTTCAGATTTTTAGGCGGTCCAAATAACGGACAATTGAATTTTTGACCGAGCGGCCTCGACGTCATTGTCGATCAAACTCCTTCTCTAATAAATAATAAAATGCACAGTAAAACACTAAAATTCGACACGTCTCGACTTGTCTGGTTGGCACGTTGCGCGCAGCGGTAAGGTAAATTCCTAGAACCGGCTGCCACCCACTCCAGCTTGTCTATTGGTTAACCCCCGCTGAGGCTTACCTCCCCCCTCCCATCCCATCATATTGCGGCTGATGTATATTTACGTAATACTGTTCTAAATATAATATATTTTAACGTTTTTAATGCCTTAGCCGATCGCACCAGCACACTTCACACGAGGAAACTAACGACC
Organism: Andricus quercusramuli; assembly: GCA_932178445.1. NCBI lineage: Eukaryota > Metazoa > Arthropoda > Insecta > Hymenoptera > Cynipidae > Andricus > Andricus quercusramuli. The sequence goes on along the minus strand of CAKNXH010064020.1, from coordinate 199,776 downwards.
ATAAAATGGCTCCTTGTTACGATATTTGCCCTTCCCTAACCCTTACAGGAGAGGGGAATGAGAAAAGTTTTTTTTTTCTATTCAAAGGATATTTAGAAGAGGTCACATACCGATTTTGAACGAAATTCGATTACTATAACTTACTAAGAAAAAATCCGAAAACGTGTTCAATTTTTGAGGATTTTTCGAAACTTTGAACGCGATGTGCGATCGGAAGATATGGTCCGATTTAGAAAAAAAATTTTATTGCGATCAGTGCGACGAATAGCAACCTTTCCGCACTATTACGATTCGATTCGGAAACTTTCGTGCAATTCGGCCCAACCTACTGTACGGCCCCCCGTTCCTCTTGATTTATGTCGAATCGTGCGCATGTTTATTAATATTTTGTTTTATTCTCCTTTTCGGCATTACCGGTTTTTATACTTGTGTAAGACATGTGTAAGAGGTTAATTGACAAAATCTTGTAAAACTATTACGCTGAAAGTGATGTTTTTTCTTTTTAAACTGGAAGGTCACTACTTTGAAAGAAGTGATTTTACAAGTTTTGATATAATTACAACAACGTGTGGTAAAGCTACAACAAAATTCTTTACAGTGTAGGTAGGCCCGGCCAACACTGAAAAAAAGTAGGTCGGGCCTCAATGGCCTCCATGCAATCTCAACCCTACTTATTACTATATTCACAGTGTAGGAGGAACTGTTTTATGTGGTTATGTTAAAAAAAACCGGTAACGCCGAAAAGGAGAATAAAACAAAATATTCATAAACACGCGCCTGATTCGACACAAATCGAGAGGAACGGGGGCCGCAGAGTTAATTTCTGTTCAATCTTGTTTTTTCTTATTATTCAAACAACAAATATTAGCATGTTTGTGTCCAAAATAATGAATATCCGTCGCTGAAACTTTAATGAGTGACGTGAAAACGGTCATAAACAGTTTATTTTTGGTTTAAATAACTTAAAAAAGGTCATTTTTTTATTATCTAAACGAAAAATATCGTTTTTACCTACCGTCTTTATGTTTTCTGTCAGTTTTATGTGTCTGTATCTTGTAGTTGCAGCGAAAAATATTTATTATACTTGATACAAACATGCGGAGACTGAATTGCTAATGCGCAACTAAAATATATAAATATTTCTTCCACCCGTAATGGAAAATATGTTCATGATGAATTACCTGCTCTTTATTTAAAAATATCAATGCAAATATTTTCTGTACCCTCTACAAATCTTTAATGTGTGAACGCACCATACCCGCACCGGCACGCATGATGTGCGACCCTCACGACGTGCGGCACACCTGTCGCGCATATGAGGACGCAGCTGTGTCATCCCCTGTGCGCACGTCGTGCAAGAAAACCTGCACGTGGTGCGACGCACGTGCGGCGCATCGTGCGCACACTTTGCTATCTGGACGGTAACCGAGAGTGTGAGCAGAGGGAACTTGCATATTGGCCGCTCGCGTAACTCAACACTCACTAGCGTAAATCATTTAACGCTCAATATTATTAGTCACCCACTAGCCTCGTTTTCAGTTTAATAATCATGTAATCAAACATATTGATATGTATAAACATTGAGCAGGACTAGTTACGGGTAATATTTTCAATAGGAACATGCCGATTACAAAAGGTAGGAACGTGCCGATTTCAAAAGTTAGGATTGTGCCAATTTCAAAAGTTCGTATCAGGCTTACGGCACGTAATCATCGCTCCTATTCCTAGCATGGAGATCCCATCATATATAAACCCCAGAGCCTTGTACTGAAGTCCCTTCGGCTGAGTCTTTCGGCCGTCGTATAGTGAGTCTTTTGTGAATAAAGTCCGCAGTGTTAAATGTTCGCGAAAATAACTCAAGTGTGGATTGGGTATCTGCTGTAGGAGCCTGTATCGCACTATCACTACTGAAAAGTGCTCGTGCACCTTTTCACTATGACAAACATCCGGTAGAATTCTGTCGGTGTTTTACATTATAAATGGAGATCCAATCGACAAAGCAACTCTCTCTCTCTCTCGCCCTTTCAAACATAGAAAGGTATATGTAAGTTTATTTTTTGTAACTCTTAACTCTGTTCTTATTTTTTAAAATAAATCAATTGTTAAAGGAATTATTTCTCCCTCATTTAAGAAGTGTAATCCGACACAGTCCGCATAGGGCTGATAAGTGACGCAAAAACCCAAAAACAAATAATTGGTCAGGTCTTACCAGCCGGGCATAATCAGCACACTGGTCTCTCTCTCATCACTCTTTTCCTATTTAAGATAAACGTTTATTTTTCAGCCTGCTGGCCTTAAAAAATTGACTTGCTAACACTTCCATTTCTACAGAATTTTCTTAACACTAACCCTTAAAAACTAACATCCATCCATTCCTTATTTCTAATCCGCATGCTCTTATCGCCTTGCCTTCTTCGCTTCGCCTCGCCTCGCTCACATGTCCCTACTTTTTTGCATTGCCTCGCTTGCTAACCTCTGTTTTCGCAGCTAATACTTATTACTTATCTACTATTTACAATATTTACATCTTACTTATATCTACTCTCTCTCCTATTTACAATCTTTCCTTCTCCACTCCTCTTCCTCCTTTCTTCTCTTCATCTCCATCTTACCCAACACTCTCTTCACCCATGCTACTGCCCTTTTTCCCCCTTTCCATACAACAATGCCTCCATGCTTATCTCACTCCTTTCCACCTCCACGCACTCCTCCAACCAGTGCTCCACTCTTGCATCCCCCTTTCCACACAGTTCACACATCCTCTTGTCCCGAGAGAGCCAGAACCTATTGAAAGCCTCCATGCACCCACATTTCAACTTCGCTATAAGCTCCTGACTTCCTTTCTCTCCTTTCTCACATAAATATTGCGCTCTTGCCCTTGGAATAATCCACACATAGTTCCCGTTAAACCTTGACTCTCTTATTCTTTCTACTCCTTCTGTCTTCTCTCTCTCCATGCCGTTTTTCTCAACCAAGTAATAAACCTTCCTTCCTCGTGCATCCTTCTCACTTCATACATCTGCAGTCCATTCATTCTAAAATACCTTTCCCTTTCTACCTCCACCCCCCTCTCCTCTTCCAAGAATTTGTCCTCATATTTACACGCCCGGCTCCCTGCTAGAATCCCTACACTCGTTCTCCGCGTCTCCCTCCTGACAATATAATTAGGCGTGTTCCTTGCCAAACCCAGGGTCCACTTTACATACCTCTCCTGCGTTCTATTTACCTCTTCACTTTCCTTCCACCCCACACTTCTACCCCATATAATAGCACACTCATCACTAGTGAAACAAACAATTCCATTCTCCTTCCAAAATCATCTGCGAATAACTTCTTTCCCAGCCCCCACACCTGCCCAATCACCACATTTGCCCTCCTTACTCTCTCTTTTATGTGACCATCCACTCCCCCATTCCTCCGAAACGCGAAGCCCAGGTACACAAACTCTCTCACCTCCTGCACCTCCTTTCTCTTTCACTTCCACTCCCTTCCCTTATCCCTTCCCCCTACTTTTCTGAACACCATAACCTTGGACTTCTCCGCATTCAGCTCTAACCCCTTTTTATCCAGGTATCTTCTCAACCTCTTCATCATCTCCTTTAAGGCCTCCTCGCTGCTTGCCAGCAACACTATGTTATTTGCATACGCTAGTGACCAAATTCTAACTCCTCCTATCCTGACTCCTTCTACCACCCTGGCCTCCAGCTTACTTTCCATATTCGCAATTAAAATCGAAAAAAGCGTTGGGCTAAGTGGACACCCTTGCCTTAAACTCCTATCCATCCAGAATCTCTCCAAAATCCCCTCCCCTCCTCCCCTTCGCTAATTATCTATCCACCACGTGCTGCAGAACGTAGATATTGTCGATAGTACTCCTACCCGCCCTAAATCCCGCCTGCGTCTCCGGCAATATTCCTTTCCCCTCGACATTCTTCCGCAGCCTCTCTGCCACCACCATCGCGTATACTTTATACGCTGTGGTCATCAGCGTAATCCCTCTTCAATTTTCCTGTCTATCTCTATCTCCCTTCTTATACAGTGGCACTATTAACCCTTCTCTCCACCCTCCTGAGAATCCCTCACCCGTCCATGCTTTCTTCACTACCTCCATCAGCCTCTTCCCAACTCCTTGTGTACTAAACAGCCATGCTTCGTTCTCTACCCCATCTGCTTCTCTATCTCCTCATCATTCAACTCCTCCATCTCTGCCTCCCCCGTTCTTCTACTTCCCCCTTCCGTCTTCCTTGAATGTGAGCCCTGGAATGATTCTTTGAAAAACTCTCTCCACTCCTCACTCTCTATCTTCTCGCTATCCCCCAACCTACGCTTCCTAAACCTATTTATTATCTTCCAGACGTCCCCCTCTGTCTCAACATTTGCTAACTCTTCTTCCAGATCTTTCTGCTTTTCCTGCTCTTTCGTCTTACACATCAATCTAAACCCCTTCCTCAGTTCTACGTACTCCTCCCTTCTCGCATTACCCCCTTTCCACTTCTTGTACTTCCTCTTCACCTTCCTCTTCAACTTTTCACATTCCCTATCGCACCACGGCTTTACCATTCCTTTTTTCTTCTTTCTAAATACCTTCTTTTGCACACAACCTTTCACCTTTTCTTTCAGATCCTCCTATATCTCTTCCACCGACTCTCCTTCAAAGCGTACCTTCCCTAGCTGCTCCTGATACTTCTCTATCGCCTCCCACGTCCAGGTGACCCTCTCCCCTATCGAGACTTCTTCCCTGCCTTGCCTTCCGCCACCCTAACCTCTTACCCACTGACTCAATGGCTGATGGTCTGATTCCACCCTCCCCTCTACTGCGACTTTTTCCGTCTCCTCCCATCCTTGCATATTCATGACCACATAATCTATCACCGATACCATCACCTTACTTACATATGTGTATTCTCCCTCTTCGTCCCCAGGTGCCATACCATTCGCCGCCGCCCAGCCTCTATCCTCCGTCCAGTCCCTTAGAATCTCCCCCTTCATATTTATTACCTTATCCTTCGATTTCCCTTCGGAGCTCTCCCCTTCCCTGTAAAGTCCCCCTTCGCTCCCCATCCTCGCATTAGAGTCCCCACCCAGTACTACCATACCCTCTTCTCTTCCGCCCAGAAGGTCTTCCACCCTTTCTTCAATTCTTTCCATCCCATCCTTATTGTACACTGTCACAAACTTACACTTTATCCCTCCTATTTTTATTTCCCTTATTTGCACTCCCTCCCCCTCTTCCTCTCCATGAACTTTTCCTCTAATCCATCTCTAACCCCGCTTATAATTCCCTTACTGGCCCTTCCTTTCTTGTTCACTCTGACCGCCTCCTGAAGTCTCCACCCATACCCCCTTGGCAGCCTTGGCTCTATTCTATCCCATTCCTTCCTTTCTACCCACGTCTCTACCAGTTCAACAACATCAAATTCCTGGATATACCGCCCGAACTCCTCGTCCTTCTTCTTTGCCTCTGCTGCGTTCCAGTACAGCACCTTCATCACTCCTCCACCCTGCGTTACCCCCAACCCCTACTTCCTACGAAACAAATCCCCCTGCACTTCCTTCAAAACCTCTTTCTCCTCATTCCACACTCACATCTTCCTGTCTACTCTTATTTTCCGATATCCTACCTTCGCCGATCTGCCTTCTCTCCTCTCCCTCCTAGCCCTGTCATACAGCATTCTCTGTACATCCCTTTCCTTTCTCGTTAAATCGTGATCTATGAAAACTCCCTCATCCTGTATCCTATTCTTATCCCGCATTACACCCAACTTTTCTTCCCAGCTCTCCAACTCCACAACCGCCACTTCCTTCTCTTCCCTCCCCTCCAACCTAATTTTCCTTACCCTGCCTTCAACCCACCCTATGCTCTGTAGTAGCTCTTTCACGCCCTCCGTTTCTTCTCCACTCTTTAGCTTCAACCCTCGTATCACGATATTATTTCTCTTGTGTGCCTTCTCTTTTCTCTCCATTCTCAACTCCACTGCCCTTATCCTTTTCCTATCCGCCCTCACCTCCTTTTCATTCCTACGCTCTCCTACTTTATCTTCTATCATATTCTCTACCCTCTCCCAAATACCTATAATCTCACTCTTCCCACCTTCGTCACCTAATTCCATTTCCGTCCTGCCATCCACCTTCTCAAGTCTCTCTTCCGTCCTTTCCTTCCACAGCCTGATCTTCTTCTCCATCTGCTTTATTTAAACTTCTTTCTCTTTCCTTCCCTTCTCTAACCTTTCTACTCTCTCCCTCAGCTCATTTATTTCCTTTTCCCACCTCTGATCTCTGATTCTCAAATCCTCCCTCATGCCTTCCATCTGCTCTTTAGTCCCCCTCACGTCCTTCCTTAGCCCCCTGATCTCGCCCACAGGCATCTCGATAGCCTCCTTCTCTGACAATTCCTCCATTGGAGGAGGGGGGGGGGGGGTGACCCACGTGCTCTAACGCTTTTTTTAAAAGGACTCTCCAATTCGCTTTTGTCCAGACTCTCTCGACTGTCTCTCTCCCTCTTCAAGAGATCTTCCCCGTCACTTGTGCTCGACTCTCTCTCCCTTACCTTCTCGCTTCCTTCGTTCCGCGTTCTCCCTGTCCCCGACGCGCTACTCGACCCCGGGCCACGCGTTGTTGTCCGTCGTGGCACGTGGAAAATTTCCTCCCCGTCAACTTCACTAGCAGCAGTGTCAGCATTCTCACTGCTTACCTCCCGCTCTGCCGCCGGTAACTGGGACCTCTCCATGCCATTCCCACCACTAACCCACCCCTAACTCTGCTATATTCACCCTTGACCCCTCAAAGGCCCATGACTCCCGACCGCAAACTCCTCCGACTCCTTGCCAACCTAACCTCGCTTTCTCTATCTACCTGAATCCCACCTCACTCCCTCGCCAAAAACCACTTTTTTATCTTCCTAATCCATCCCACACAACTCTACTCACCTCCTCGGCTTCCACCCTTACACTCCACTCACACCTTCCACACAAATTCAGTAAAATCCTCTCACCACCTGTCACCAAACACGTTCTCACTTCCGCCACCAACATGCAAGTCCACTCTTTTCCTATTTTCCATACTACACTCGCCTTTTGTTCGGGACGTGACAGCTGATTTGGTGGCAGCGGTGGGATTTTAACTTCCGTTTAAATTCAGTGTTTTAATTAACAATCTAACTTTAGTGTAGTTTTAAGATAGCTATTTCATCGGCACTCGAGAGTATAGGTCCTTCTTAGATACGTTGCACGGTCACCTTCGGGGCAAGGCCAAGGTCAAAGTGCATGATAGGCATTGGTATACTTCGCGTGCTCGCAAGCTCTGCCATCGTTAATAATTCTGCGAAATGCCCTGAATTAACCTTGTATGTACTCCTTATAGCGGGATTGTACATGTGAAGTGTGTCAATCATAGTCATCGAAGATCATCATTCAACAATTGCGTTCAAGATTATTTACGCGAACTAACAACATTTGAAAACAAATCTCAGTCTTGGAATTTCATAATTTAAATTCGAAAAAGCCAAAATAAACCACAACCGTGTGGAAATCCCGACTAAAAGCGAATTAAGTTGTTAGAAAATGAATTATTTAAAAAATTCCAACCTTTTCGACATCTAAACCATCCAAATAACTTGAAATGCAACTTTCATAATTTTGAAGAATTTATGAGCGTGAACCTATCCATAAACTTTCCAAACATTTAATTAGATACGGGATTTTCACTCATTAATCACCCGTAGATAGAATTCCTACGCTAGATTTATTCATCAAAATCTTTTGAAATTTTAACAAACGTTCACAGTATACCTATAATTAGCTACAGCATATTACATCTTTTACATCATTTTGCATTTTTGCTAAATGCGCTTCAGGCCATACGACTCATTGAATTATTATCATAATAAATTGTTATTCTGTGATAGCCCCAACTATTGCTGCAAAACTTTTCATAGCACACGAACTCTTGCATTCATTGCTCGTCATAGTATGATGGTCGATAAATGTGCATTTGCGGTCAGACATTTTACTTGCAATGTAACAAATTTTAAATTGCCAGGTAAACATTAGTAATAAAATCACTACAATGAATAAACTATATTCCTTATCGAAATTAATAAATTTTGAGTTTTCCGAATGATTCAACTTCAGTCCTAGACTGAAATTGTGTTTAGGAGCTGTTAAGTTGTGAAAAAAATACCTCTATGCATTCTTAGCCCGATTAAAAGGTGCTGCAAGAGATAGCACTCACGGAAGGACCTTCGCAACAACCAGTGATTTAATTATATACTTAAAACAGCGCTTTGCCCCCCGCAAAACTTATTCTTGGTACCTACACGAAATTTCTACTATTCGGATGAATAGAGAAGAGAATATCAGCAAATTCTATGATCGAGTAATTCTACTCAAAACAGGAGCTCAAGCTGTACGTGAAGATAAATATACCAATGTTCATCAACTTTTAGCCCCTCTAAATGATTGTGCTCTTGAAGCTTTTAAACTCGGGTTATCTGATAATATAGCACGCCTAGTAGAGGCACGTAATCCTCAGAACTTAGATTCTGCTCTAAAAGTCGCGCTTGAATACGAAGCAAGATTGCAAATAAGCCCTCAAACTCTTTCAATTTGTGATCGTGATTCAAGACATTATCAACCTCATTGTTTAAAATTACGGGACCGTAAAAATTCAGACCCACAAGAATTGCCAAATTTTCCGTATAATCATATGCCAACACACGAGCATCCGTGCACACTAAATCTCTACCCCTATTTTTCAACAGCTCCGTTGCAAAGTACGACGAGCACGGAGAACTAGAAACGTCATGCAAGCATACAAGTCATGTGAATACACGAACAAATTTAGATTCAAAATTTAATTTAGAATCCCCAGCAGTAGAATTTTCATCCCCTAGTTTCAATAAAACAAAAGTTTCCTTTTTAATCGATACAGGAGCCGATATTAATATTATAAAATTAAATTCGTTAAGCTAACAAGGGGGAGGCCTGCTCTGCGACATTGACTTTGAGATGAGACTAGTATAAATCGATAAAACGTCGAAAAATATTAGACACGTATAGCGCCTTTCTTGTAATTGTGCCCTAGTTTTTTTTGTAATGAATTTTTAAAAATCACGATTTTCGTGCTACACGAGTATCACCTTACCGCTGTACCACTGACTTCAGATGAGAAAATCTCGTGCGCCACGGTAGATACTCGTATAGCACGAAAATCGTGATTCTCAAAAATTTATTAAAAAAAAATCTGCCCGCTTCGCGGGCACATTCTCATCGCGCGCTTCGCGCGCGGCTCGCTTCGCTCGCAAGTTTGAGCGCGCCTAGGGCGCGCGACTGTTGGATCTCGCGCTTCGCGCTCGATCATATATTTATCTCGCGCTTCGCGCTCGATTATGTATTCACCTCGCGCTACGCGCTCGGGCGTCTTCACATCGCGCTTTACGCTCGATTCCTCTAGATCTTTGAACTTCGTGTTCGACTTCGATGAAAAGAAAAAGTTTATTTCTGAATATTAGAAAATTATCAAAACCTCTACATATGAAGTGATTGTTAAATTTGTTTTTATTTTAGACTGAAAAGGAAATTTATTTACTCAAGGTTCTATCGACCTTAAGGAACACATTCTCATCCAGATACTCGCGCTTCGCGCTCGATATTTGTTTTCAAATTCATTTGAACCTTCCGTTCCACGCTCGGTTCTGTGCACCGTATAATAGAAACAAAAAAGTTTGAGCGCACTTACGGCGCGCGATTTGGGCGTCGCGCTTCGCGATTTGTATTTGATTTCAAATCAAGAATAATTATATAAATTAAGCGACAAATTTTATTAGTTAAAATGTTATTTTAGATTTTCCGTTTTTCAAAAAAGTTATTTTTTTCATTTTGAATATATTCTTACGACGAAAATGGATTTTTCCAAAGTTTTCCAAAAATTTGATTTCTTTTACTGTCAATGTTATTTTCACGAATAAAATAAAAACTACGCGTCCTATCGAAACATGATGGATAACAAATTTGTACCTCTTCTTTGAATGAACAAATGTTGTCTTGGTCATGTTTTTCGTAGCTTGTGTTATTCGTCTAAAAATTTATTTTTTCTATTTTCAATGCTGTTTTTTATTAATAAAACAAAAACTACGCGTCATATCAAAAAGTGAATAATAACAAATTTGTAGATCTTTTTTAGGTGCATAATTTTGGTCCAGTCATCTTTTGTCGTATCTTGAATAGTTTCACAGCAAAATGGAATTTTTGATTTCTCATCATTTTGTTGTGCGATCAGAATTTAAATTTTTTATTTTTTGAAAAATTCAAAAAGTTATTATGAAAATATTGTAAGGTGTTCAAAAATCAACGTTTTTCTTCTCTTGACTTTTTTTCATAACGTGCGTTTTTCGGCTTAAAATGTTCATTTTCGTTTGTTTTTTGGAATTTTGAAAATGCTATAACTCTGGTAATTTTTTTTTTATCTGAAAAAGTCATTAGGATATTTTTTTCCTCTTTTTGCTTACTACTAACAACCGTCCATAGAATTTCCAAATCTTCAAAAAAAGTGTTCTCAAAAATTTTCAAAATGTGCTCACTTTTTGAATTTTCATCCGAAATAGCTGGTTAACGAACTTGTTCTTTCTCTTTAGGCCCTAAAAAAGTGTGCCAAAGCACAACCCAATCTGATTATTTTTTCGAAAGTTATCGTGCCTACAGACAGACAGACAGACAGACAGACTGACAGACACCTTGGTAAAAACCTTTTTTTCTGGCTCAGGGGGTCTCAAAACGTGGAGATTTGATGAAAACCGACCAAGTCAAATTTTACATAAAACCAATACCTTCTCATTAGAATGAGAATGTAAAAAGTAGGGCCCAATTACAAGAAAGCCGCTATACGTGTCTGATATTTTTCGTCGTTCTTTCGATTTATACTAGTCTCATCTCAAAGTCAATGTCGCAGAGCAGGCCTTCCCCTTGTAAGAATTATCAGTAAACGAAGATGAATCTATAGACAGAACAGAATTAACTCAAGAAAGAATTTCCACTATAGGCACAATAAAGCTACCTATAGAAAAATCCTTGGTAGTTTTTCACGTTGTGTCTCCAGATTTTCCTCTACATACGGATGGAATTCTAGGAAAAAAATACCTCCGACAAGAGAAGGCCAAAATTTCATTTTAGCCTAATCATATAGTTACTCATTCGAACCCTTTGAAACTTTATCGGTAAGGAGTCAAAAATTGCACAGGATCAGATAATTTATTATGAAGGAACGGAATCAAAACAAATGTTTAATATAAAAACCGTGGAAGAACTTGAACTAGATAGCAAAAACAGGGTCCCCGGGGGCAGTAATGGATGGCAAACCACGATATGCGCCCCCGTTGCTAGCGGAGTGTGAGTTGGGTACCAGGCAGAGATGTTTTGACAAGTTGCGAGGAGATAATTTAAGGATAGGCTTACGGAACCTAGACCACCACCGCAGGGTTCCACTAAGAGCAACAGCCATATAAAAAATGTCAACAGCCCCCAGTAGAACCGTGGTAACTCACACCTATGGCCACGCCTCACAACCGTGAGATGACTGGTCACAAGTCACGACGAAATCACAACGATAGGCCGGCGAAATCCTCGTGTGTCTTGAGGACATGAAAGGATGGTATGGAAAGAATTGAACCGCTGGCGATCAAAAGGGGATACGCCCGAAACGCCGTCGTTTTAGTTGGCCCCTGGGTCATATTTTTTTCAGGTAAAATTTTAATTTTCTAATAACATATCCCAATAGGAAATTTTATTGCGCATATTTTAAGTCTAATAAATAAATGTGATAACTTTATTAGTTTTCAAAATAATCAAGAAAATGTTACTTTTTTCTGCAATCGCAAAATACGATTTTTTTGTGTTGAATTCGCCACAAGTTCTACAATAATAGGAATTTTGTAATAAAAATTTCAGAAAATATGCACTATCATATAACGAAACTAACGTTATTTATAGAATTTCAATTAATTGTCACTAAAAATTTATAACGATTTTTATTCTTCTCATTGCGTAAATTACATATTGAAAGTTTCAAACGCTTCGGGAGTCGAACGAATTTTCAGAAAATTGAAATTAACGATCACCTAAACTTTTGTTAGGATTCAAGGAAGTTTTTTGGAAAATATCAGGTAATTATGTTTTATAGTTTTAAAGTCACAATTGATTTAAGATCTCTGCGCTGTCCCGTACGCGTGCTAGCTCGTCCTGCAATATCAACGTCTATATAACAGCGGACGATTGGAAGGTCAAGCCGGACGCCAAAACAAAAAAGCATATATTTATTTTGATTCTCTCCTAAGGAACATAATGCACAGAAGCATTATTGTAGAAAAGTGTTAGCATATAATATTCTGTTTAGGATAGTTTAAGTTTACTTAAGCTAAAAAGAACCTAAATATGGGTCGAGGCAGGAAAAGAAATAGGTGTGAAGAAAATTGGTTGAAGAATAAGAAAAAATGTTCCCGAAATAAGGTACTATTTAAAAGTATTAGAGAAAATTAAAAATGAACTTTTCTGATAATTTTATTATCCTATTATTATTTTTTATTTGATTTCTTAATAGCTTTTTCTACAAAATCTTGTATTTTAAAATTAGTTCGAATAGTCTAATCTAACATAATCTTTTACATTGAATTCTACTATTGAAAATGTAAAAAGTTTTAAATATCAAATTATCACGAAATTAATGGAGAGCATTCAATGAATAGACGTTTCTTTGAATCAAAAAGTTTACAAAACTTATGTTACATTGTAGGGAAAGGAATATATTACTAAATCTGAAACTATAAAGGACGGTGTAAAAGAAAAGTAAGTTTTAATTTTTATAATTTGTTATTCAAAAATAATAAACAAATGTAAATGATAATGTCTTCATTATTATTTTTGTGGCCGGCTTGACCTCCCAATCGTCCGCTGTTATACGTACGTTGATATTGCAGGACGAGCTAGCACGCGTACGGGACGGTGCTGAGATCTTAAATCAATTGTGGCTTTGAAACTATGAAACATAATTGCCTGATATTTTCCCAAAAACTTCCTTGAATCCTAACGAAAATTCAGGTGATGGTTAATTTTAATTTTTTGAAAATTCGTTCGACTCCCGAAGCGTTTGAATCTTTCAATATCTAATTTACGCCATGAGAAGAATAAAAATCGTTGTAAATTTTTAGTAAAAAATCATTGGAATTCTATGAATACCGTTCGTTTCTTTATATGATGGTGCATATTTTCTGAAATTTTTATTACAAAATTCCTATTATTGTAGAACTTGTGGCGAGTTGAACCCAAAAAATTCGTATTTTGCGATTGCAGAAAAAAGTAACATTTTCTTGATTATTTCGAAAACTAATAAAGTTATCACATTTATGTATAGGACTAAAAATATGCGCAATAAAATTTTCTATTGGGATATGTTATTAAAAAATTAAAATTTGACCTGAAAAAAAATATGACCCAGGGGCCAACTAAAACGACGGCGTTTCGGGCGTATCCCCTTTTGATCGCCAGCGGTTCAATTAAAGAAAGGGCGGAAGACCTGCTGGGCGAAAGAGAGGAGGGTATGGTGGTACTGGGTGGGGACTTTAATGCGAGGATGAGGAGCGAAGGGGGACTGTACAGGGAAGGGGAGAGCTTTGAAAGGAAATCGAAGGATAAGATAATAAATAAGGAGGGGGAGATTCTAAGGGACTGGATGGAGGATAGAGGCTGGGCGGTGGCGAATGGTGTGACAACTGGGGACGAAGAGGGAGAATACACATATGTAAATAAGGTGAGGGTATCGGTGATAGACTATGTGGTTATGAATATGCAAGGATGGGAGGAGACGGAAAAATTCGCAGTAGAGGGGAGGGTGGAATCAGACCATCAGCCATTAAGTTACGCGATGTTTTGTGTTCTGACAGCAGTTCGATGCTTCAGTTTTAAGTGGTTTATTGTTTGTTTGAAAATCGGCAGGAAGGGTGTTTTGATTGCTCATGACCTATACTTGAACACACTTTATAAAACTTTGATCACTTTAATTGTTGTAAGTGATTTTCTAACGTGTTTTTGATGGTCGAACATTGATTTAATAACTTCTAACAGTAATTACACATGTTTTGTTAAGAAATGGGACGATCGTTCAGACGTAAAACGACAAAACGAGATCCGCGAATTCTGCCGCGCGCAGTTGCTGCTATGGCATTCTCATAAGAAAGGCTTTCACATGTTTTTAAATAAAATGAAAAACCATTACCGAATTGTATTTTTTCTCTAATAAGTTCTAAAAGAAATGCCAATTCGGTCTTTTCCCCTGATTCGCAGCGAAAAAATAGGGGGTCGGTTTCGGACCATGGGGAGGTCGGTTTCGGACCACGATTTTCGAGAACGACCAAAGTGCAGATTTTCACTACGATCTCGATATCTCACAACAAACAGTACCCGAAATCCTCGTCAAGCTGCTCAAAACTTAGAATGATGTTTACCTTAATGAATCGAAATTTGGTTTGTGATAAAAATTAATTTTAGGCACTTTAATTTCATTTTCCGCTTAGGCGCTCAGTTTCGGACCACGCTACCCTATATACCGCAAGGTCAACTTCATAGTAGTCATAGGGAAGCATGAGTGCAAGTGAGACACTAGTAGATGGTGCATAAGAGCATCATTTCCGCACTTATGGCTATGATGTGTGTGTGTGTGTGTGGGTGTGGGTGTAGGTTAGCGTGTGTGTGTGTTCGTATATCTATTTTACCTGAATTAGAGATCATCTGGACTACCCAGGAAAAAAGAAATAATTGAACTGCATCGCCTTGAAATGTGTATCCTAAAATTCCAGATTGAGAAAGTTGCATTTCAATTGTTTTTTTTTACTCTTTGAATTGGTCAGCTATTAAATTTGCAAAGCCACATTCGGAGATGTACTTGTTTTATCATTTTAAGACATTCTGAATAGGAGAACATAACCTTAAAAAACTAACTTAAGTTCAATTGGTGATTTATGATTCACAGAAGAAACGCATGAACCGTTTCAAGTTCTCAATGAAATGGAGTTTGAAGGATGTCAACCTGAATGGTAAAGTGCAGATTCATTTTAACAGAAACGAATCTGCATCATACAATTGACGATTGATGAAGTGCGATGAATTGTATAATGCAGATTGGGCTCTTCATTATTGAATTGTAGTGAATCGGAATTGGATGCGAGTAAATTAGAATAGTAAAGTGCAGATTGGTTAGGAACTTAGATGAATTGGATTTTGAAGATTCAACAATGTCCATCATAAGAAACCTATTTTATAAATATTTAAATAAAATATTAAAATAAAATAAGTAAAATATATTTAAATAATTTAATATAAATATTTAAATTAAAATATTTAAATTGTAATAAAATTTACATACGTATGTTAGTGAAATGCAAGATTATTTAAATAGTAAATTCTTCAATAAATTATAATAAATTAAATGAATCTCTGAGAATGAATTATATTTGTGATTGTAACAAAGTATAAATATATGTATACTGTAGTTTACATTTGTGCAAATTTTTCAATTGAAAAATTAATAAACCACTTTAATTATATGAAAGGCGGAAATTGTATTTTAAAAAAGTTAAATTTGCGAATGGGTATTTCTTTAAACATAGGTAAATAAACGTAATACAGTTGTAAGATCGAAAATACTTAATTTTTTATTTTCAATAAGTCACAAAGAGTCATGCGCCATTAACCAAATTCTATGACATTCGAAGGTTTACAAACAATCGTTTTGTCTTCAAATTCTAATAAAATAATTTTAGAAGAGACATTTTTAAAAGGTACAATTATTTTTTTATTCAATCCCATTACTTTCCAAATGTGCGGCTATAAATCTGCATTTTAGGTATATTATTATTATTTATTTATTTGTTATTATTATTTTATCTTATTATTACGATTAACCGTCGTTTTTCAATCGGTAACGAAATATTTTTGGTGAATCGTAAAATAACCACTTATCCGATTCATTGGCACTTCTAACCAATCGTCAGCAATCTGCCATTCCACTTTAAGATACACATTTTTACGACCTGAAATACGATTGAATCGTGGGCAATCGTTTCTTGTTTCCTGGGTAGACAGTTGTCTCTTTATATAAGAATAAATGACGAAAAATTGAACAGGTGTGTCTGAACCAATCTATTTAGATTATTACATTTTTAAAAAATTCAATATTTCTGCATTTTTAAAACTGCTAAAATTCCAAACATTCTTTTACAAAAAAAGATTTTAAATAAAAATATTTCTTCCGACAAATTGATTGATTCGAAGGCGCACTCATTGATTCGGGGGATCAAGCTCATTGAATAAAAAAAATGCATCAAGCTGCACCTTTTAAGTTCAAAGAAATTAATTCACTTGAATGTCTGAAATTTTCATTCAGGGAGTTCGATTCTTTGAATAAGACATGTGTCTGGTTCAAATAAGGGATCACTAATTTAGAGAAATAGATTCCTGATACTGAACAATGGGACTCAGGGAACACTGTTGAAAAGTGGTATTAACTTCAAAACACCAATACATATTAAAATTAATGCCTCAACCTTATGAAATCGATATGAGGGACATGTTTATTAAATTTCATATAAAATTATAATAATCATTCAGATAAATTCCATTTTAAACAAAACCTAAATAAGTTTTTAGCAATTTTCGATTCTAAAAAATTAAAAACATGATACCTTACCAGTTAACCGAAAAGAAATTGACTTTTGAGTCACAAATTCAATTACGCTACATAAATATCAGCACTAAGGGCTCGTCCATAAACTACGTAGCCCGTTTTGAGTCATTTTTTGAGTCCCCCCTCCCCCCTCGTAGATTACGTTCAACACAAATCCACATAATTTAATTATAAAAACCAAGTGCCAATTGTGAACACATTAAATGATTTATTTTATCGTTCAAATAAATATTTTTATAAATTATTTTATAAAAAAGTAAATTTTTTTCTGAAATGAACATTTGATACTAGCTACACTAGCAACGCCGCGCAGTTTATCTTTTTTGAAATTCTGTCTCAAAATCGTAGAAAGAGGGATATTTTGTTTTCATCGCAGAAAAAGCCTTTCCGAATATAGAAAAATTATAGATTTTTCAGGTCGCTGAGTACAAATCCAAGGTCAAAATTAAAAAATTGAAAATGGCGAATCCAATATGGCGGACCAAAATTGTAGAAGGAAACCGATTTGACTAAAGTTTTGTTACAAGGGGGTTTTTCGGGTCGCTAATTTAAAATGCAGGGTCAATATTGAAAAATTCGAAATGGGTGATTCAATATGGTGGACCAAAATTGTAAAAGGAAACCGATTTGACTCAAATTTGCCTCAAGGGGGTTTTTCGGGTCGCTGATTTCAAATGCAGGGTCAACATTGAAAAATTCGAAATGAGTGAACCAATATGGTGGACCAAAATTGTAAAAGGAAACCGATTTGCCTACAATTTTTCTACAAGGGGGGTTTTCAGGTCGCTGATTTCAAACCTGGGGTCAAAATTAAAAAATTCAAAATGGCGGATCCAATATGGTGGACCAAAATTATATAACAAAATTTATTTGACTTAAAATAGCCTATCGAAGGGTTTGCAGGTGGCTGATTTGAAATCCAAAGTCAAAATTCCAGAATTAAAAACAGCAGTTGAATCTGTTTTTTTGCACACTTTTGGTCCACCATTTTGAATTTTTCAATTTGACTCCGGATTTGAAATCAGCGACCTGAATAACCTCCTTGTAGCAAATTTTAGTCAAATCGTTTTCCTTCTACAATTTTGGGCCGCCATATTGGATCCGCCATTTTGAATTCTTTAATTTTGACCTCGAATTTGTAATCAGCGACCTGAAAAATCACCTTATAGCAAATTTTAGTCAAATCGCTTTAATTTTACAATTTTAGTCTGCCATTTTTGCGCCGCCATTTTGGATTTTGTCTTACAACGATTTAGATGTCAGATTCGGATTGGGCATGCAAAAATCTATATAAAAACATGTATAGCACATAAAATGTAAGATTCAAGCGTTTTTGGTATTCAATAAACGATTTTTTTGCCAAAAACTCCATTTTCAACACAGATTTTCAAGGTCACATCTGTACTTTAAGCTACGTAGCTAGGGTTGAAAGCCCCCCCTCACCCCTCGAAGATTGGCGTAGTATTTTCCACTACTCCCCCCTATCCTTCTAGTGGCTACGTAGTTTATGGACGAGCCCTAAGCTACGATTAACTGTACTCACATTAAATTTCGACCAATTTTAGAAAAATGTACACTTTAATTACAAAAATCAATCAAATCAATTACTTCAACTGCCAATATCGGACAAGATTTAAAGAAATGAAAGCATTCTGAGTTCAGAAGCACACTTTCATATCGATCTGTATATTATATTTAATATACAATACACAGGCTTTCCATATCTTTATGTATATTGAATTTCTAATACCATTCATGCAAATGACTTCATGTACAGTTGTATTGAATTTCATATAGATTTTCTAACAGTGAACGTATTGACTTGGTTCATATGGTTTTGTATGTGGAAAAAAAATTAAGTATATAAATGTTGAGGTCCGGCACGGAAACGCACAGTAAAATTCAACTTAAATGGGTACTGACAAGTATACTCACTCAGCCTTTTGAATTTTCCTGTAAGCAAAGCACACTTCTCTAACAGTAATTAAAGGAAAGAGATTCAATCTCTAAAAATCGAAATAATCACTTCAGCCTTTATACTATCTTTATACGTACTTCTACGCTTTCATCGAGGACAACAAACAATTTTAAGAAGGGAAGATGGAAAATAAAATTCCAAAGTTTTTCCAGTCAAGATACTTTTTTTTTGGCGCGAAAAGGCAAGACTATCACAGAAAATACAAAGTGTAATCTTTACACGGATTTCGGGGTAAAGATTACCTGCAACCAAAATTACCCCATGTGGGTAAACTTTACCCGCACATCTCGGGTATTCTTCTGTTTTTACCTACGTTTGGAGAGTATCTCTCAATGTTTACCTCAAAGGCCTTGTAATCTGGTCCCTGGAGCAAGTTCCTCGAAGACAAGAGATTGAACCAATGCACCATGTGTAAGAAACACATCTTCTCCGGGGAAATCTGATTTTTTAAAGTACTTTGGGGTCCCTGGAGTATGTTCCTCGAAGACACGAGATTGAACCAATGCACCAGGTGAAGAAGCACATCTTCTCCGGGGAAGTCTGATTTTTTACAGTACTTTAGGGTCCCCAGAGTAAGGTCCTCGAAGACACGAGATTGAACCAATGCACCAGGTGCACAAAACACATCTTCTCCGGGGAAGTCCGGGTATTACAGTACTTCAGGGTCCCTGGAGTAAGTTCCTCGACGACACGAGATCCAAACAATGCCCTAGGTGTAAAAAACACATCTTCTTCTGGAAAGTCTGGCTTTGACATAACTTTAGGGTGCTTAGAGTGGATTCCTCGATGAAACGAGATCTAGCCAATGCTCCAGGTGTAGAAAACACATCTTCTTCGGGGAAGTCTGGTTTTTGCAGTGCTTCAGGGTGCCTGGAGTGGGTTCTCTGACGACAGGAGATTTAACCCATGCCCCAGGTGTGAAAAGCGCATCTTCTTCGGGGAAGTTTGGTTCAATCTCGAGTTCTCGAAGAACTTACTCCAGGGACCCTAAAGTACTGTAAAACCCAGACTTACACGGAGAAGTTGTGTTTTTTACACCTGGTGCATTGGTTCAATCTCGTGTCTTCAATGAACTTACTCCAGGGACTCTAAAGTACTGTACAAAAATCAGATTTCCCCGGAAAAGATGTGTTTCTTACATCTAGTGCATTGGTTCAATCTCGTGTCTTCGAGGAACTTACTCTAGGGACCCTAAAGTATACTGTGAAACCCAGACTTTCCCAGAGAAGATGTGTTTCTTACACCTGGTGCATTAGTTCAATCATGTGTCTTCGAGGAACTTACTCCGGGGACCCTAAAGTACTGTAAAAAATCAGATTTCCTCGGAGAAGATGTGTTTCTTACACCTAGTGCATTCGTTCAATCTCGTGTCTTCGAGGAACTTACTCTAGGGACCCTAAAGTATGCTGTAAAACCCAGGCTTTCCCGGAGAAAATGTGTTTTTTGCACCTGGTACATTGGTTCAATCTTGTGTCTTCGAGGAACTTACACCTGGGACCCTAAGGTACTGTGAAAAATCAGATTTCCTCGGAGAAGATGTGTTTCTTACACCTAGTGCATTGGTTCAATCTCGTGTCTTCGAGGAACTTACTCTAGGGACCCTAAAGTATCCTGTTAAACCCAGACTTCCCCGGAAAAGATGTGTTTTTTACACCTGGTACGTTAGTTCAATTTTGTGTCTTCGAGGAACTTACTCCAGGGATCCTAAAGTACTGTAAAAAATTAGGTTTTCCCGGAGAAGATGTGTTTCTTACACCTGGTGCCCTGGTTCAATCTCGTGTCTTCGAGGAACTTACTCCAGGCACCCTAAAGTACTGTAAAACCCATACTTCTCCATAGCAGATGTGTTTTTTACACCTGGGGCATTGGATCAATCTCGTGTCCTCGAGGAACCCACAGTAGGTGCAAGGTTTTGACATGGGTAGCATAATTTTCCCGAAGAAGATGTTGTTCGCATACCTGGTGCAAGGGTGTGATGTCCGGAGTGTGATTTCCGTGAGCGCAGTTCATTACCGGAAGTCAAACTTAGTCCAAAATTAGTTTGTAGAAATGTTTGTAGAATTTCCATATGGAATTTCTGCATGGAATTTTCGTAGAACGCTTTCCGTAGAATTTTTTCACGTGAGTAATCAATCATCGGAATTCTAACCCAGAGAGAATACCTTCTACTTTAAAGGCCGTGGAAACTTTTGAGAGCCATCACATTTATTGTCACATAGAGCTATATTTGCATAATTGATTGATGGTTAAATTGCACGTGTGCGCAAATAATTAAAAAAGTTATACATATTGCAAATGTAAACACTCGCCCTTTCACTTGTAAAGATTAATATGTTGAGTTATTGCAAGAAACAATGACAGTAACTCTTAACTCACGGTAATATTCTCTGTTTACCCATCAGTGCAGGTAATAGCAGACAGATCACTGCCACCATAGGTAATATTTATATTCTACCTACACCAACGAGTAAAAATACGAAATTACCTGCAACAAAATTTACTCCTAGTTTTTTCTGCGATGTAAAGAACATGACGTCAACATGACATCATGCTGCGTCATTCTGGTAATTGGACTCCTTGAGGCTGTTTCCACCGGAAGAAGAATCTCTAATTCAATGTAAAGGAAAGCTTTATGTTTAACTTTGTATGACGTAGTCACCATTTCATTATGGCTGCTGCACACATGAAATATAATCCTTTCATAATGAGACTCCACCTGCATCGCGAAAGGAACGCCTGTAATGAACACAAAATTGCGAATAAAAAGCAGATGAGACGAGCTGCACTACAACTGTATTCGTGACGTCATCATTAATTATGGCTATCCCATATATGAAATGCAATTCTATCCTGAAATGACCTCCCCGGCAAGGGAACGCCTTCAACAAGATGAGAACACTCAGAAGAAAATGGCCATGGAAAGCCATGTTACCATCCATAATTCAACACAAGAAAACAACCAATAAACCTTTCTGAAGCTACATTTGAGTGGAAATAGAAGAAGATCTGTATATTCAGCTCTGTACAGACCAACTGACTTCCTTACCCAGAAATCCTACCATTTTCAAATTCTACCCAGATATCAATATGTGCCGGCACGTATTCGGCCCGACGGGCCAGCGACCGACGTGCCTGCCAAATGCACGTGTCAAGCCGGCAGAGTCGGGATGCGACGGAAGGGCGGACAACGGTGCAGGCTGATAGTGCGAGTAGATCCCAGTTAGCAAAATGTCCGCATAGTGTCCGCATCTTGCGGATGCGACGTGCGGACGCGACGTGCGGATTGACCCGCACGTCGTGAGGGCAAGGTTTGAGACATATGTGTCAACAATTGCGTCGCATATGCGACGCACGGCGTGGGAGCACGCGTGCGTCGGCATATTGCTCTCACGCAGTTACCTATAGGATGGACAGAGCCAGGAACATCCTGGGTTTACCCAAGAAAGACATAAGGACAGTGGTACGAACCCTGACAGGGCACAATCACTTGCACTATCATATGCACAAAATGGGACGACGACGGAGTGCAGGAGGTGCGGCAGGGATGACGAAACATCCCTGCATGTATTATGCCAGTGCCCGGCATCAGCTAGGCACAGGCAACAGACCCACGGAGTCCATTTTATGAAAACAGAGGAAATTGAAACGCGATCAGTGGTCGACATACTGGGCTTCGTCAAGTGGTCTGGGCTCGACTGCTGAGAGTGAATAAGTAAGGGTGTGGCACAATAGGCTTTATAGCTTGAGCGCCAGGGGAGCTCTACATGTGTTTCCCGCCCGTATTGAAACTAAACTAAACTGAACTAAATAGCGACAAAAACAATGTGTTGCGTCGCTTTTTGAGAAAGGTTCACGAATAAAGAATTATTTTTCATATTTTTAAGAAAAACAGATGTCATTTCATCTAAATGTGATGCACAACATTAATTGTTTCTGTCACCGTTTAAAATGCTGAAATTTAGTACAATATCAAGAAGAATGAGAAGGCGAAGAGGCAGTTGTTTTTATTCAATAATATTTTTATTGTATTAAGAGTATGAAAATACGAGTAATTTGGTTTTCTTCTTCAAGCATATAAATAAATTATTATAATAAATTCAAATTTAAAATTTAAAATTTAAATTTAAATTTATTATAATGAATCATCGTGAAAGTATAAAATCTATTATTAAATAAATTATTATTTTTTATCTAATTATTATTATAACATATAACCTTCCTTAAAGGAGATAAATTTAAAATATAATCGTAAAATTTTAACGATTCATAAATTGATTATATGAAATATTCAATAATTTCTATAGCGATCAACAACTCATTTATTTCATTCTTTCATTATCATATATATAGTATTATTATATCGCCAACGGCGATACCACGCTAAAAACATGAGTTCTCGTAAGATCACTGAAGTTAATCAGTGTTGGGCGCGGTTAGTACTTGGATGGGTGACCGTTCGGGAATACTGCGTGCTGTTGGCCCGTCGTGGTTATGGTGGGCCCACACTAGTAGTAAATATCCACCTAGAAACACTACCCGAATCGGGTAATGAGGCAATGAACTTTCGATTTCGAACTGCTAATCAATTTTTTTCATTATTATTATTTGGCATACTTATTCAATTTGGCAATTTCAATCATGAACAAGAAAAATATTTTTTGAGGTTATAACTCAAAAAAATGTTTCTCTTGTTGCTTTTGCATTTCATAATCTCTCACTGAAAATAGTACAAGTACATACAACAATATAACACACAAGTTCAATATAATTTTGTACTTGCCCAGATAACAATACGTGCCGGCACGTGATCGGCCCGACGGGATGGAGACCAGCGTGCCTGCTAAATGAACGCGACAGGCCGGCAGAATCGGAATGCGACCGAAGGGCGGATAACGGCAGACAACGGTCCGGCACATTAGACACCCGTCGGGCTTGCAAACGGCGAGGAACGACGGGCCTGCGACTTGCTCGTGTAGCGTTCACACCCGTGAATTTTCGCTCGGATGTGAGTGAAAGTGTGCGATTTGCAAGCGATTGTTCATGTCAGCTATAAGAAGATCATAGTTTAAAAAACAAATTGAAAACAATTATAAGAATTGTTTTAAGTTTGCATGCAGTTTCCTAACATGTAAAACCGCCTTTTTCTATTTTCTGGATTAAATTTGTTAGCAATTTTTTGCTGTCGATGTCCTTCAAATCAACAAAATTAGCAAATAGCAAGAAAGGTAATGAAATTCTGCGTATAATGATATAAAGTCCAATTTGAATGAAAAATGTCAATATTATAAAAAGACATATCTCTTTATAATATTGACATTTTTCTTTCAACTTGGACTTATTATACGCAGAATCTCGTCATTACCTTTCGTGCTATTTGGAAATTTTTATTTTATTCACATAAAAAAATATTTTTTTTATTTTTTTCCACTCGCACACTCAGCCTGCATTAAACCGGACCTTCGGTCATGCAGTTCGCCGGACCGCGTCGCTCCCGCCTGTCGGGCGGGCATATAGACATCAATGGTGTGCACATTGAGGTGCATATCTGCCGGCACGTCGGTTCGATCGATCGGACCACAGGCCGCCAGATCGCTTGCAGTCGGCGGGCATTTTGCTATCTGGGTAGGTTCCACTTTTTTATTCTTAGAATGCTAATATGAAGATGCAAATATTCTAAACATCGAAAGCGCGAAACTACTCACTCCACGTGATCCACGGCCTCAAGGGGTTGTGCATGAATTACGTCACGCAATTCACCTTCAATTTTAATCGCCTTTTCCGACTTTTCCCTGTAGTTTTTCACCATTATGTAACACTAAGCTAGACCCCCCCCCCCGCCCCTCTCCTCCCAAACAGTTTTACGTAATTTATGCACGAGCCCCAAGTATATACTCGCGCTTCTTCTGGCGTTAATGCGCACGTAGAGTGACACATGTACAATTTATAAGTATGCGCGCGAATTTTACACCATGAAGTATTTGATAATATGTATTATAAAAGAAAATATAGTTCTAGAAAATTTTGCATAGTAGTGTATTACATTCTCTTATAAACTATCCAATGTAGGTATATTCTGTTTCTGTAAAATTGAAATCTGTCACTTATATCCCTAAAACAATAATTTTCCACGATTTTAGGAAAAATATAATTCTTAAACAAATAATAATTGATTGAATAATTAAAAATTATTTACAAAATACTTGGAAACTCGTCCCTTGACAATTAAAAATAATATTTGCTATAAAAATCCAAAGAATACCGTTTTTAGTATGAATTTAATAGAAAACTGCTATTTTGCAGTTGTTGGGTCACTTTCCAAGCGCAATAATAATGGCTTGAAAGAAGGGTGGGGAGTCAAAATTAAAACTTACTGGGTGGAAATTATTCTTTGAACATGCGTTAAGAGGTTTTAATACTTTAATTCACAAAAAGTTTATAACAAGCAGCTATTTTTCCATTTTTTTGAAAATCAAGCTTTTCCCATTTAAAACCCTATGTTAATTTCAAAGGTTCGGAGGCACGGGTTAACTTTGACAAAAAAAGAAAGCAAGAAAAATGTTGAGTTGATAAACTGTAAATATAAATTAAGTATTTATTTTTAAAATTGAACTATAGTTCGACTCTTAACAATAGAATAATAATAAAATTGATTTTATAAGACGATTATGAATCTGTTCATAATTAAATAATTTATAGATTCTTACGTTAAAAATTGAGCTATTTTAATTCGAAAGCCTTAGTAATTAATGAAATGTTTGCATCCAATTGAAATTTCAAAATCTTTTTTCAATTTTCAAAAAGATTTTGAATAATATATTCATAATTAAATGCTTTTATTCAATTCCAAATGGTATTCAAATATTATTTCATTCTAAAATACTCCATTTTTTAAGCATTCAGTTTGAAAATTTTTATTAAAAAAATTTTTGTTTCTATATTTAACAATATTTGACTGTTTATTTAAAATAAGAAATTATAAATCAAACATTCAAGAATAAACTAAATTAAATTGAATTATTTAAAATAAAATAAACCTCGAATCGTTCGAATTTCAGGGTGCTGAATGTAAACTTTAAAAATTTGCATTGTTTCATTTCTTTTTAATTTTTAATTCATAAGTAACATTTTTGAATTTGAATGTTTCAATAACAATGTAAAATCCTTCTATTGTAGTGTTTTATCCTGAAATTGTTTAGAAATTATATAATTTGAAACATTTAAAAATTTTATTGATTCATTCTTCAAACTATTTTATTTCCTAAGAGGCATTCTCTACTTTGCCTGCTTTGTCAAGCTTTATTTATAAAATACCCATGCGGACCGATATCAGTTCTCTAAAATAACACATTGTGTCGCAATTATGATACGCATCTACATTTAGAATTAAGCGAATTATATTTCATGAAGAAGAATATTGAAAATTGAAATTTTATTATGAAAAATGCATTATTATGACACTTATTATTATTATTATTACACATCTTAGTACTCAAAACTTATAAGAAAAATATTGAAAATTGTTTCTTTTTTTCAAATTAGACACAGAATATTTTCCTCCTGTTTGTAAATAATTGACAATTGTTTAAACAATTATTATTCGTTTGAGAGAGAGAGGGAGGGAAAGAGAGAGAAAGAGAGAGAAAGGGGGATGAGGGAGAGAGAGAGAGAAGGAGAGAGAGAGAAGCAAGCCTTCGTTCTGTGACATGACACACAGCGTGTGTGTCAGAGGCCTGCGTTACACTTTCTTGTCTTGGTTTCATGCGAATCAGGCGCGACTCCCCATATCAAGGTCTAAGATGTTTACACATCGAAAACCTTCCGTTTGCGGTTTTTGCTATTTTTTTGGTAGATTGCCAGCTGCTTTTGGTTTGCGGCTGTGTGTGGAGCAAAAAGTGAGTAAGTATTTACAAAATTTTTGTTGAAATGTAATAATTTTTAATCTATGTATTATGTAGGTATGTATATTTAATCTCTCCCTTTCACGGGTTCGAGGGCCTCCGCTCCCTGTACATATATTTACATTTCATCCTTAGTCTAACTTATCCGCTGCTTATATTCTAATGCTTCGCCTCACACCATAACAATAATATTAATACTATTCTTCTTAAACTTCTAAAATGAGCGATCTTCCAGGGCTTCCGTTTTTTCTTACCATCAAATGCATTTTCACCGATTTAAAATTTATACTTTTTACTGGTTACTTTCCTTTAAACAGGATTACCCGTTTGGCTCTGCCCTGATCCCTTGCTTTCTCTTATTTCTTTCAGTTTTTTCATCCACATCACTCCCTGTCCATTACCATCCAAGATCCATCTTACACACTCATCCACACTCAACTGTCCATCTTCCTCTCCTGTACTCCTCTCTAACACATGTGCCCATGACTCCACTTTGTATCCACATACTCTGCACAGATTATCCTCTTCATCCATCCAATATCTACAAGCTCTCACTCCTTCCTCCATTCTGAACCGTACCACCTTATTCCATTTGTCTTCCTTTTTCATCTTTGCAAATATTCTGGTTCCGTCGACTCTTTGACCATCATATACCATCTATTGTACCTAAAATCCTTAACCTTTCTCCATCTCCCTTCTCCTTGTCTTACTGATAGTTCCAGTTCTATGTTCTGCCAATCCAGAACTCATTTTTGTCCTTTCTTCCTCCCATTTCGAGTTTCCCAAATTTCCTCTCGTCTCCTTGTTACGAACTTCGTCCAAGCATACTTGTGCTATTCTGCTCCCCTCTCCCCTGTTTAGCTTCTCTTCAAGCCTCTAGATTCTCTTAATTTGTCTCGTTACCATTTTCTCCCTTCCTAGTTCTTCCCTCAACATGTATCCTGGGCAACTCCAACTAACCCCTAATACCCATCTCAGAAATTTCTCATGCATGCTTTTCACTTTCCTATGTTCCTTCCATCCCCAGACTTCTACCCCATAACACAATACCGCCCATACCAACGCATCAAACAAGCAGACCCTCATTCTCCAATCATCCTTGAATCTTCTCTTTCTTATACCCCATACTTGGCCCATTACTTTGCTCGCACATTCGATTTTCTTCCTCACCTGCATCTCGTTTCCCCCTCCTGCCTCAAACCAGAAACCTAAGTAACAGAACTCCTTCACACTTTCCACTGTTCGTCCGTTCATCTTCCAACCGTAACCTATTTTGTTTCTTCTATTTCTGAAGCACATCACCTTGGTCTTTCCTACATTCACCCTCAGTTCTTTCGCTCCTACATACTCTTCGAAAATTCTTATCATTAGGTTCATCCCCTTCTCATCGTCTGCTAATAGAACTACGTCGTCCGCGTATGCTAGAGAGTATAGGTTGCTATTACCCAGACTCGTCCCCCCTTTTTCTTTCTCCTTTAGCTTCTCCTCTAAGTCTGCCAGCAGCATATTAAAAAGCAGCGGACTCAACGGGCACCCTTGCCTAAGACCTCTTCCTGTCCAGAAAACCTCCCATTCTTTCCCCCTATCTTCACCCTAATCCTGGTTTCAGTAAAAATTTCCTTTATCCTCTTCACTAACCCTTCCTCTATTCCCCGCTCTTTCATTGCCTGCCATAGAACTTTTCTATTCACTAAGTCAAAAGCTGCTTTAAAATCTACGAACAAGGCTACTAATTTCCCTTTTTTTCTCCCTAAGTTTCTGTTAACCAAGTAGTTGAGTACGTAAATGTTATCTATTGTTCCCATCCCTTTTCTAAATCCCGTCTGATTATGTGGGATACTTTGTTTCTCTTCTATCTGACTCTCCAACCTTTTTCATAGAATTTCCGCGTATATTTTATAACCCACTGGTATGAGGGTTATCCCTCTGTACTCTTCTACCTTCTTACCCTCCCCTTTCTTGACAAGCGGTACCACCAACCCTGTCATCCACTCCTCCGGCCACCCTTCTTCTTTCCAGACCTTGTTGCAAATCTTCCACATCCCTTCCCTGATCCCTTCTCCTCCATACTTTATCGCTTCGTTCTTCATACCATCCTCTCCTGTAGCCTTGTTTCTTTTTAGTCCATCTATCGCCTCATTCACTTCTTCTCTTGTCATTTCGTTCGCTTCCTCTCTTTCTCCCTGGACTGTCTTTCTATTTTCCCCTTCGATCCTATTTTGTTCTTCCCCTAGCAGACCCTTAAAATAATCCGTCCATTCATCCATTTCTATTCCTTCATTCACGCCCCTCCTTCCTCCTCTTCTCCTGTTTATCACATCCCAAACCCTACTCTCATGTTCTCTTTTCCTCCTGTTGTACTCTGCCTTCTCTATTTCTCCTTTCCTCTCTTTTCTTACAGACTCAAACACTTTTAATTTATCTACCCCCAGTCTCCCATTTTCGTGTTCCTTTCCCCCCCCCCTCTTTCCTTTCTCCCTCTGCCGCACTTGTGGACGCCACCTTTCAGTGTCGCTATTACTGGGAAGTGCTCGGACTCTATCTCATTTCCCGCAATTCTACTGCATACCATATTCCTCATTCTTTCTTCCGCCAGGATGTAGTCTATTACTGTTTCTCCCTTACCAATAAATGTGAAATCTCCCTTCTCATCTCCTTTCATATTGCCATTACATATGAACCATCCTGTTTCTGCTATTACTTCTAGTAACCTCCTCCCCTCCCTGTCTATCTCCCTATGTTTGGAGCTCCTGATATAGGCCTCCTCTTCTTCATCCCAAGTCCCTCCCCCTTGCTCGCTAGTCCAAGCATTCAAGTCACCTCCTATCAAAACCAACTCTTCCTTCTTTTCCTCCATCCACCTCCTTATTACTCTTCAACCTTCCTCTTCTCCTCTTCGTCTCTATACACAAACCACCACACATTGTCCACACATAACCTTTAGGTAACATCCTTTTCAACCCCTTCCAATCTTTTTCATCCGCCCAGGTCTCACTCATCATAATCACTGTTTCACTCTCCACTTTTAATCCGTTAACTACTATGTTATTTTTCCTCTTCGCCCTTTCTTTCCCTTCCAATCTTCTTTTAATCTCACTCAGTCTTTTCTTCAATCTTTCATTCTCATTTTGCAAGTCATCACTCACTTTTCCTTTTTTCGCACTCTCTGTTTCCTTCACCATATGCTGATTCCTGATTTCTAATTTGCTTAACCGTTCTTTCCAGTATTTTATCTCACTATTTCTCTGTTCGTCAACCTCTCTCCGTCTGTTCTCTATGCTCTCTAGTTTACCCCATACCTTGTCTTTCTCCTCTTTCCAGAGGTTATCCCACTCTTCCCACTTTTCTCTTACTTTTCTCACTTCCCCCCTTACGTCTTTCCCCTGACTATTCATATCCCTATTCATATAATCCAGTCTCTTTCTTGGTTCCTCTCTACAGGCTTTTATGAGGGCTTCTAGCTTCTCAAACATCCCCCCATCTCCCTTATCTCTTTCTGGTGTTTTTCGATTAATCTTAACTTTTTGTTATCCTTGTCCCTTTCTGAATCATCGTTCCCGTCCTCTCTCTTTCTTTTATCTTCCCCTTCACTGCTAGTCGTGCTCACCTTTTTTTGCCATTCATCCAGACTCCTATTTGAGCCCGCGCTATCTAGCCCGTTGAAGCGCTGTAAGTTTGAAGGTCTCCCGCGTTTCTGGCCTGTGCCTGATTCACTTCTGTCATCCCATCCCTGGTCGGCGTCACTAACGTCTCTTCACCTCTACTGTCAACTTCCCCCTTCTCCCCACTAACCGCGCTCTCATTCTCGTCACCTCGTCACTTTGTACATTCACAATTATTATTAATTATATGAACAGTTTTCATATACATATTCAGAGTTTGGGTATTTTCCAAGGAATAGGCGCAATTTGTTTATGGAGGCGGCTAAGGATATCTTTCTGATTACTATTTTCTATTTTGCTTTATATATTTACGAGAATTAATAATTATTCAAACAATTTCGAATAAAAAATTGAGAGTTTGGCTATTTTTCAATGAACGGGCTCAATTGTTTACAGAATTAAGTAAGAATATCTTTCCCATGCCATTTTTTATATAATGCTCTGAAAATTTCAAAGAATTAATTATTTTCTGAAAAATGTTGATAACCAAATTAAGAGTTTGACCATTTTTCAATGAATAGGCTCAATTTGTTTACGGAATCAATAAAAAATGTTTTTCAAATAACTTTTTCCTATGTATGATGCTTTGAAAATTTACAAGAAATAATAACGATTTAAACCATTTTCATTAACAAATTGAGAATTTGGCTATGTTTTAACAAATAGGCTACATTTTTTCACAAAATTAACTAAGAATATCATTCCGATGCCTTTTTTAATATGATACTTCGTAAATTCTCAAGTATTATTAATTATTTAAACAATTTTTATAAACAAATTGATAGTTTAGCTGTTTTTAAACTAATACAGTCAATTTTGTTACGGAAGTAAGAAAGTACGTATTTCCAATCAGACTTTCCTACATTTCTTTGCACATTTGCAATAATTATTATTTATTTAAACAATTTTCAAAAACATTCAGAGTTTGGGTATTTTTCAAGGAATAAACACTATTTGTTTACTGAGGCAACTAACGATGTCTTTCTGATGACTCTATTCTATGCTGCTTTGTCAATTTAAAAGAATTATTAATTATCTAAACAATTTACATAAACAAATTCACAGTTGGGTTGTTCCTCAACGAATAGGCTACATTTTTAACCAAATTAAATAAGAATATTCTTCCGATAACTTTTTTCTGTGATACTTTGTAAATTCCCAAGTATTAATAATTATCTAAACAAATTTCATTTAAAAAAATCAGAATTTGGCTACTTTTCAACGAATAAGGTAAAGACACCAGTTAGTGACTCTGTTAGTTTTAGAGGGTAGAAGATTCAACTTTTCACTGCTTTGTACGCTTCAATCACGCATTTTTTTTGTAAGTATGACTGAAGTAGTTGTTTTTTAATATTACAAGCATGATAGCAGGAATGTCCGCATTGCTTATTAATAATTATTGATTTTTTGTGCGATTCATACGAGTGTCTCGTTTGTCTCTGATGAAGCAAATGAGTAGAAAACGTACAATAACTTGGTTTTAATAGTATTCGAATGGGAAGATTGTATACTTTTATGAAAATATGACTTGGGGAAAAACAGGATGATTTAAAGAATCAGATTGTTCGAATAAAATGTAAATTCTTCTGTTCAAATTCTAGCAGGCGATTTGTTACTAGAACATTAAAAAAGCTCTTGAACTTCCGGTAGCAAGAATTTGCCGCCATACGGCAAGAGTGGGGTTCCACGACCAATCACATCCAAGCGTCTGCTTCAAAATTTTGCAAATCTTTCCATCGAGTCAGATGGTTTACTTTTATAGCGTGCCATTCTGAGTAATTTAAGGTTTATTTCAGGCTTCAGGTTTAATTATGAGAGGTATTCTTGATACTGAGATATAGAATCCATCTCGGAATCCATCAAAGCAACAAAAAATGACACAAACAATACGAACACGAAACTACGTTTGGCAGCAAGTAGACTGGAAGCTGGTGTAAACATAACCTCTGAAGAAGGACAGGGCCGTGGAGCGAACAAAATGATTAATTATAAAATGTTTATTTTCCTTATATTTATCAACCCTCTAAACGCTTTATTTTTTGTGTGCAGTACTCGTAGGTAAAAGAAATGATTTTTGATTTACGTTAATTTTTAATACAATTATTTGAAAAAAGGTTTCGATTAGCTCCGTTTCGTCCCTGACAGCGAAAGGCAGGTTATGGTATCCGATGTTACGGTATCCGAAAACGAAACAAAATTACTTTTTACGTTTCGAAGACAAAAGTAATCAATAAATCTTTCATTGATTTTTAGTACGAAATATAAAAATTCTTAGCAGGTGCGGTATCTGATACTAATAAAAATACGCCACATTTTCGGTTAAATTTTTTTATTTTGCAAAAAAAGTTCTTAAT
Organism: Andricus quercusramuli; assembly: GCA_932178445.1. Taxonomy (NCBI): domain Eukaryota; kingdom Metazoa; phylum Arthropoda; class Insecta; order Hymenoptera; family Cynipidae; genus Andricus; species Andricus quercusramuli. The sequence goes on along the minus strand of CAKNXH010064020.1, from coordinate 167,159 downwards.
TTTTTGTTATGAAGTTTTAACGAATGATTAGTGTGGTTTTTGTTCTAAATATTGTGCGAAGATGAGACCAAAAAATGATTAAAAGTAATTTAGGCAGACACGTGTATAATTGAATTTTCTCTACTAATATATCAGATAAATTGTGATTTTGCAGTCAGAAATTGAAATAAAAAATTTGTTATTACAAAGAGTATGTCCTCCAAGTTCTATTTATAAAAACTTGGACAAATTTAAAAAAAAACAATGTAGAGATATTCAAAAAAGATCTCGACAACGACCATAGATACGTAAAAAATAACCAAATTTGCAAAACCATAAATAAAGAAACGTCTTCGCAGACACGCAGAAACGTGTCAAACTAATCAATTGAAGCCGCGCGTCCAAAAGAGGAGATAACCTGAAAAAATAGATAACCTATTCTATTTTTGTACATTGAAGCCTAGAGGGAAAATCAGGTATTAAAAATAATATAATTACCTCTGCTTTTACGTTAGAATCAGAAATTTTTAATCTTATTCTATCAATTGAAGCCGCGCGTCCAAAAGAGGAGATAACCTAAAAAAAGAGATAACCTATTCTATTTTTGTACATTGAAGCCTAAAGGGAAAGTCAGGTATTAAAAATAATATAATTACCTCCGATTCTACGTTAGAATCAAAAATTTTTAATCTTATTATATTCATGCCATCGTATTCTATTTACGTTAGAATCAGAAATTTTGAATTTATTCTATTCTCATCTCGACAACGACTATAGATACGTAAAAAATAACCACATTTGCAAAACCATAAATAAAGAAACGTCTTTGCAGACACGCAGAAACGTGTCAAATTAATCAATTGAAGCCGCGCGTCCAAAAGAGGAGATAACCTAAAAGAAGAGATAACCTATTCTATTTTTGCACATTGAAGCCTAAAGGGAAAATCAGGTATTAAAAATAATATAATTACCTCTGCTTTTGCGTTAGAATCAGAAATTTTAAATCTTATTCTATCAATTGAAGCCACGCATCCAAAAGAGGAGATAACCTAAAAAAGAGATAACCTATTCTATTTTTGTACAATACATTGAAACCTAAAGGGAAAATCAGGTATTAAAAATAATATAATTACCTCTGCTTTGCCTTCAAGTTTGTTTGTGATTTGAAGCTGTTACTTGTTGCTAATGGTCAACAAACCACAACTTCTATGTCACCCCTCTCCTTATTGTTTTGTAACATTGAGGGACATGAGACGAAATAAGAAAAAAATAATAGTAACAAACACAATAAGGAAGAAGAGTATACTAACGAGCAAAATCAGGAAGGAGTTATTAGGAAGGACCCGAACGATGATATGTGTGATCATGAAGAGTTCCCACAAATAACTAATGAATGTATGAAATTAAAAGCGTCTGGAAATTTAAAGGCTGACTATAAGAGGTTTCGTTCCATGGGCAAAGATAGAAAATTCGCTGAAGATTGCCACAGTACAGTTAATTCACCCCTTTTTAAGGCAGATGATAACGTTTATGTTATTCAGAAATGTATTATACCTTAATTACACATACTGCAAGAGTTCGTCAATCACCTCTTTTGGGTCGGCTTAGTTCCACTATTGGGTGAAGAAAAGGCACTTAAGTGGCCAATGAAACTAAAAGCCATCCCGAAAAATTATCAAGGGCAGATTTTTGAGGGAAATGCCTGTCGTAAACTCATCAAAGAAGCAGATGAGCTCCTTGATTCAGAAATATATGATGGCATCGGCTGCCTACGATTATTGCCTTTCGTTTATGCTCTAAAACCTATGGACAAAGATATAAGCTATAGTTTTTCCACTAGAGAGACTGGGCCTGATTTAGATAAACACTTAAGTGAGTTAGATAAAGCTTCTCAGAGCATCGGAATTTTAAAAACATTAAAAATCCACGTGCTTTTGGATCACCTTGCTCACGGGCGAGTCAATTCATAGAGGATTTTTAAAATTCTGAGCGCGTTACAGAATACATTTGATTCACGATCCGTCGTATTCGAGCAGATTGAAAAAAGCGGTGGTTGAATTTTCTTCACAAAACCTTTACATCGAAAAATAAGATAAATTTTCATTAATTTCTCTTTGGCAATTCTATTTATTCGCACGTACAAATATTATATAAATCTAATAGATAAGTACAAACTAAAATAAACTAAAAACCCATAAACAATAAGAAATGTCAAAAAATAAAAAAAATTAAAAATAAGAAAAATACAGAAAAAATTGGACCAGTATACCGCCACGTTCACGCCGTTGGTCCTGGGGAAAGGTGAGAGTGGTATCACAGTTGAGCCTCGATCTTTCGGATTCATTAAGACCGAATGTGATCTGGATACTCGAATATCCAGATGATCCAGAGAATCATGACGATCGAAAATAGAACTCAATTGAACTCTGATTCTATACCTATCGCCGTTCGAAGCTCAGTGTGAGCACATGCTTTAGTTGCAGATGTATTATCTATACGATTAGAATTAATAGATACAAATAAAATCTATCTATTACTAACGCTCATGAGTCGACGCTCTCAACCATTACGCTATCACTTAAGTTGAAATCTGTTACAAAAAAAAAACGAAATGCACTTTTCTGCGCGTAAATACTTGATCATTGTGATTTTGCAGTCAATGATGGAAATAAAAAATTTGTTATTACAAAGAATATGTCCTCCAAGTTCTCTTTATAAAAACTTGGACAAATTAAAAAAAAAACAATGTAGAGATATTCAAAAAAGATCTCGACAGCGACTATAGATACGTAAAAAATAACCAAATTTGCAAAACCATAAATAAAGAAACGTCTTCGCAGACACGCAGAAACGTGTCCAATTAATCAATTGAAGCCGCGCGTCCAAAAGAGGCACAACTAAAATTTAAATAAGTCACCTGAAGTGTGTAGAATGGAATGGTATTCAGCCATCTCTGCTTAAAATGTCGCTTAAAGTGACGTTGACGGAGAGGAAACTTTCCACGTGCCACGACGGCCAATAGTGCATGGCTCAGTGTCTAGTGGCGCGTCAGGGAGAGGGAGAAAGCGGGACGGTGGGAACGAAGGAAGAGAGAAGGTGAGGGAGAGAACGTCGAGCTCAAGTGACGGGGAGGATCTCTTGAAGAGGAAGAGAGACAGCCAAGAAAGCCCGGACAAAAGCGTGGCAGAGAGTCCGTTTGAAAAAAGCCGGAGAACTAGTAGGACACCCCCCCATCCCCAAAAAAATGGAGGGAAATGTGGAGAAGGAGGCTCTCGGTATGCTGATAGGCGAGATCAGGGGGCTTAGGGACGACGTAAGGGGGACTAAAGAGCAGATGGAGGGCATGAGGTAGGACTTGAGACGTAGAGATGAGAAATGGGAAAAGGAGATGAAAGAGATGAGGGAGAGAGTAGAGGGGTTAGAGAGGGAAAGGAAAGAAAAAGAAGTTAAAATAAAGTAAATGGAAGAGGAAATTAGGGTGTGGAAGGAAAGGACGGAAAAAAGGCTGGAGAAGATGGAGGGCAGGACGGAAATGGAAGGAGGAGACGGAGGTAGGGGAGCGATATTAAAGGTATTTGGGAGAAAGTAGAAAATATGATACAAGAGAAAGTGGGAGAGCGTAGGAGTGAGAAGGAGGAGAGGGCGGATAGGGAAAGGTTAAGGGCAATGGAGTTGAGAATGGAGAGAAAATAGAAGGCAGACAGGAGGAATAATATTGTGGTAGAAGGGTTGAAGCTAAAGAGCGGGGAAGAAAGAGAGGGTGTGACAGCGCTGCTACAGAGTATAGGGTGGATTAAAGGCAGGTAAGAGAAAGTTAAGTTGGAGGGGAGAAAGGACAAGAAAGTGGCGGTTGTGGAGATGGAGAGCTGGGAAGAAAAGTTGGGGGTAATAAGAAATAAGAATAGGATAAAGGGTAAGGGAGTTTTCATCGATCATGATTTAACGAGAAAGGAACGAGATGTGCAGAGAATTCTGAACAACAGGGCTAGAAGGGAAAGGAGTAAAGGGAGATCGGCGAAGGTAGGATATCGGAAAATAAAAATAGACGAGAAAATGTGGGTGTGGGATGAGGAGAAAGAGGTGTTTAAGGAAGTGCAGGGGAATTTGTTTCGTAGGCAGTAGGGGGGTGGAGGTAATGCAGGATAGAGGAGTAGTGAAGGTATTTTATTGGAACGTAGCAGGGATAAGGAAGAAGGATGAGGAGTTCTGGAGGTATATACAAAAATTTGATGTCGTGGGACTGGTAGAGACGTGGGTAGAAAGAAAGGAATGGGATAGAATAGAGCCAAAGCTGCCAAGGGGGTATAGATGGGAGACTCCAGGAGGCGGTCAGAGTGAAGAAGAAAGGAAGGGCTAGTCGGGGAATTATAACGGGGGTTAGAGATGGATAAGAGGAAGGAGTTCATGGAGAGGAAGAGAGGGAGAGAGTGCAAGCGAGGGAAGTAAAAATAGGAGGGATAGCGTGTAAGTTGGTGACAGTGTACAATAAGGATGGGATGGAAAGATTTAAAGAAAGGGTGGAAGAATTGCTAGGCGAAAGAGAGGAGGGTATGGTGGTACTGGGTGGGGATTTTAATGCGAGGATGGGAAGGGAAGGGGGCCTTTACAGGAAAGGGGAAAGCTTCGAAAGGAATTCGAAGGATAAGATAATAAATAAGGAGGGGAAGATTCTAAGGGACTGGATGGAGGATAAAGGGTGGGCAGTGGCGAATGGTATGGCAAATGGGGACGAAGAGGGAGAATACACATATGTAAGTAAGGTGGGGATATCAGTGATAGATTATGTGGCAATGAATATGCAAGGATGGGAGGGGACGGAAAAATTCGCAGTAGAGGAGAGGGTGGAACCAGACCATCAGCCATTAAGTCTGTGGATGAGAGGTGAGGGTGGCGGAAAACAAGGCGGAGAAGAAGTTTCGATAGGGGAGAGGGTGACCTGGACGAGGGAGGCGATAGATAAGTATCAGGAGCAGCTAGGAAATGTACGCTTTGGAGGGGAGTCGGTGGAAGAAATATGGGAGGATCTGAAAGAGAAGGTGGAAGGGTGTGTGCAAAAGAGGGTATTTAGAAAGAAGAAGAAAGGAATGGTGAAGCCGTGGTGGGATGGGGAATGTAAAAAGATGAAAAGGAAGGTAAAGAGGAAGTACAAGAAGTGGAAAGAGAGCAATGCGAGAAGGGAGGAGTACCTAGAAACGAGGAAGGGGTTTCGATTGATGTGTAAGAGGAAAGAACAGGAAAAGGAGAAAGATCTGGAAGAGAAGTTAGCAAATGTTAAGACAGAGGGGGACGTCTGGAAGAAGATAATAAATAGGTTAAGGAAGCGTAGGGTGGGGGAATTTTTCAAAGAATCTTTCCAGGGCTCAGATTCAAGGAAGACGGAGGCGGGAAGTAGAAAAACGGGGGAGTTGAATGACGAGGAGATAGAGAAGCAGATAAGGAAGTTGAAAAGGTCAAAAGCAGCAGGGCTGGATCGGGTAGACAACGAAGCATGGCTGTTTAGTACACAAGAGGTTAGGAAGAGCCTGGAGGAGGTAGTGAAGAAAGTATTGAGGGGCGAGGGATTCCCAGGAGGGTGGAGGGAAGGGCTAATAGTGCCACTGTATAAGAAAGAGGATAGAGATAGGCAGCAAAATTATAGAGGGATTACGTTAATGAATACGGCTTATAAAGTATACGCGATGGTGGTGGCAGAGAGACTGCGGAAGGATGTCGAGGGGAAAGGAATATTGCTAGAGACGCAGGCAGGATTGAGGGCGGGTAGGAGTACTATCGAGAATATCTACGTACTGCAGCACGTGGTGGATAGAGAATTAGCGAAGAAGGGGACGAGAGTGTACGCTTTTTTTGTGGATCTCAAAGGCGCGTTTCCGTCGGTGAATAGGGGGAGGTTGTGGGAGGCGATGGAGGATAGGGAAGTAGAGAGAGGCCTAATTGAAAGGGTAAGGGAGATATATGAAGAGACCAAAGACAAGGTAAGAGGAGGGGAGGGGATTTCGGAGAGATTCTGGATGAATAGGGGGCTAAGGCAAGGGTGTCCACTTACAAGGGGACCTTTAGGTCTGCTTTTTTTTGTTTGTATTGATACTTTCCTGAATGAAAGGTACGTACCAGAGGTTTTCTGAGAAAAATCATGAAGACGCAATTTTGACCCATTTACGAGAAAAATGCATTTCAAAAATTGCAAAACGGATGGTCATTAAGCCGGTGTAAAAGTATATCGAAGAGTCGGTAGCTCCCTGGTAGAGTGCTCGGCTGATAGCCGCAAGGTTGCGCGTTCGATTCTCGCTATCTATACTTTTTTTTTATTCGTTAAAATGCTTTTTTATTCCATTTTTGAATTTAATTAAAATTCTTTATTATTCAATAGTTTCTAGTATCTATATTATTGAATTAAAGTAGGAACAAAGTAGGAACAAAGTAGGAACAAAGTAAAAAAATACACTTTCAAGACACTTCTGATTCTTGTTAGTAAATATCTATGAAATGAGTCTTTACATCCACTGGCATTTCGTATTTATTATTTGAATAATAATATAATAATATATAAAAATAATAATATAAAAATATATAATAATATAAATACTAGAAACTATTGAATAATAAAGAATTTTAATGAAATGCACAGTTGTCGAAACGAGTGGTAATAAAAATACGATTAACAGAGTTTTCATTGAAAATAAGGAATAAATAATCATTAAATGATATAATTTTATCAAATGTTATTCAAAAATGGAATAAAAAAGTATTTTAATGAATAAAAAAAAGTATAGCTAGCGAGAATCGAACGCGCAACCTTGCGGCTATCAGCCGAGCACTCTACCAGGGAGCTACCGACTCTTCGATATTCTTTTACACTGGCTCAATGACCATCCGTTTTGCAATTTTTGAAATGCATTTTTCTCGTAAATGGGTCAAAATTGCGTCTTCATGATTTTTCTCAGAAAACCTCTGGTACGTACCTTTTATTGAGGAAAGTATCAATTCAAACAAAAAAAAGCAGACCTAAAGGTCCCCTTGTTAGCCCAACGCTTTTTGCGATTTTAATTGCGGACAAGGAAAGTAAGCTGGAGGCCGGGGTGGTAGGAGGAGTCAGGATAGAAGGGGCTGGAATTTGGTCACTAGCGTATGCAGATGACATAGTTTTGTTGGCAACCAGCGTGGAGGCCCTAACCCTTGTTTGACACGCTGGGGTGCCAAACACCCCATGACCAGTTTTCCTTACTTTGATAATTAATTAATTGATACTTAATTTTAATTTTTTGCTATATAAGCTACGAATTCCTTTAAAGTAAGCTCTCAAGATTATCTGATACAATTTTCGAGTAGAAATATTCAATAGATTATTTTTTTTTAATTTTCTTCGCTATTATGTAGAGCACCTCAGAAGTGTGTCAAGTAAGGGTTAAAGGAGATGATAAAGAGGTTGAGAAGATACCTGAATGAAAAGGGGTTAGAGGTGAATGCGGAAAAGTCCAAGGTTATGGTTTTCAGAAAAGGAGGGGGAGGGGATAAGGGAAGGTAGTGGAAGTGGAAGGGAAAGGAGGTACAGTAGGTGAAAGACTTTGTGTACCTGGGCTTCGTGTTTCGAAGGAATGGGGGAGTGGATGGTCACAGAAAAGAGAGAGTGAGGAGGGCAAATGTGACGATGAGGCAGGTGTGGGGGTTGGGAAAGAAGTTATTCGCAGATGATTTTGGAAGGAGAATGAAATTGTTTGATTCACTAGTGATGAGTGTGCCATTGGATGGGGTAGAGGTGTGGGGTGGAAGAGAAGTGAATAGGTAAATAGAACGCAGGAGAGGTATGTAAAGTGGACCCTGGGGTTGGCAAGGAACACGCCTAATTATATTGTCAGGAGGGAGACGGGGCGAACGAGTGTAGGATTTCTAGCAGGGAGCCGGGTCTGTAAATATAAGGAGAAATTTTTGGAAGAGGGAGGAAGTAGGCTGGTTAGGGAGTGTTGGTGGGAGAAGGAGAACAGGGGAGGGGGTGGGAAGATGGAGGCGGAGAGGGAACGGTATTTTAGAATGAATGGACTGCAGATGGATGAACTGAGAAGGATGCACGAGGAAGGAAGGAAGGTTTATGACTTGGTTAAGCAAAACAGCATGGAGAGAGAGAAGACAGAAGGGGAAGAGAGAATAAGAGAGTCAAGATTTAACGGGAACTATGCGTGGATTATGCCAAGGGCAAGAGCGCAATATTTATGTGTGAAAGAAGAGAAAGGAAGTCAGGAGCTTATAGCGAGGATGAGGTTGGAGGAGTGCGTGGAGGTGGAAAGAAGTGAGATAAGCATGGAGGCATTATTGCATGAAAAGGGGGAAGGAAGGGCAGTAGCATGGGTGAAGGGAGGGTTGGGTAAGATGGAGATTAGGAGAAGGAAGGAGGAAGAGGAATGGAGACGGAAAGATTGTAAATACGAGAGAAAGTAGATATAAGTAACATGTAAATATTGTAAATAGTAGATAAGAAGTAGGTATTAGAGCGAAAACAGAAGTTGGCAAGCGAGGCAATGCGAAAAAGGAGGGACATGCGAGCGAGGCGAAGCGAGGAAGGCAAGGCGTTACGAGCGTGCGGCTTGGAGATAAGGAATGGATGGATGTTAGTTTTTAAGGGTTAGTTTTAAGAAAATTCTGTAAAAATGGATGTGTAAGCAAGTCAATTTTTTAAGGCCAGCAGGCTGCAAAATAAACGTTCATCTATCATTAATTGGTGGTAGGATACTGTCGCCATCTAGTATTGTTTTACGCATAATTACATTATCTACTACATAATACCCAACTTCAGCGTAGGCAGAAGAAAAAACTAATTTATAACCAAAAAGGTAAATTCTCAACCAATAAGATGAATTTTCTATCCAAATAGATGAATTTACAACAAAGTGCACGTATTTTCAAACAAATATTTGAATTTTTAAAGGAATTCTCAACCAAAAAAACAAATTTCAAACAAAATAGTTAACTTTTCAACGAAACAGGATTTGTGCCTACTGGGTAGTTTTCCAGCAATCTCAGACCGTCGAAAGTTTTCAGCCAGTTTTATCTCGCGTAACTTCAGACACTTGGTTAGTTTTACCGCAAAATGGTAAATGCGCATCTTGAAGTTAACATTTTCAATCCCATTTTGCGGCAAAAATATTAAAATTGAACAGCTCTCCACTGTATAACAGTAGGATTAAATATTTTTTCTTACATTAAGATCTATCAAGCCATAAAGAGCATAGGTTATCTATCTTTCTCGCTCCTTAAGGAGCGTGAATGCAAAGGAATTATAGTAAGCGAGACACAAGCATATGGAAAACCGTAATTTGTTTTCCATATGCTTGTGTCTCGCTTACTCTCATTCCTTCACATTCACACTTCTTAAGGAGCGAGAAAGACAGATAACCTGCGTTCCGCCGACCCTGGGAACACAGTGTTCACTCGTATTCTCTAAAAGGAAAACAAGCAAACAAAAATGTCCAACTTCTATATACTATGTAGAGTAATGAAAATTTTTCCTCATGTTGATTATACAAACATAGGCTCAAAATATACTCACTATAAAGTTAACTGCTTCACACAATCACAGCATGTATCGCTCAAGCTTAATTCACCCATAAATTCGTGTCACATAACATTTATATGTTTATATTATAAGTAGATTATAGTGGTTGCAGAGATGGGGTGGGTGGCTGTTAGTAAACAAAAATAGTCTGGTAATGGCAACACAATAGTAGTCTTACGCGCTTCGGCGCAAGTGAAATTGTTTTAAATTTCTAAATTGCAATTATTTGATCCGTATTTAATTTCAGTGTCCTGACACTTTCAATTTTTACGTGAATATACCTTCAGATATATTTGCATTTGTAAATGTATCCTTCGTGTCATTAATACTAAGGAATCATGAAACTATTATTTAAAGAGATGAAGGAAAGTAAAAGTACCGAGTTTGTCGGTATGAGAAACAGCAAAGGTGAAATGCTATATGATACAGACGGGATAATAGACGCTTCGAAAGACTCTTCTAAAGAATTACCAGAAGGTGAAGATATAGGGCAACATAACTGCGATGTAGAAAATAATGCATTAGAAAACCCAATTGAAGAAGTCTGTTTCACTGAGGTTAGAGATATAATTAGGAACATAAAAAACGGTAAGGCTGCTGGTGTAGACAGTTTTAACGTTGAAATTCTTGAATACGGTGGAGAGTGCATACCTCACAGGTTGCGCAAATTGATAAATTTATGTCTCGAGACGAGAGAAGTCCTAGACGATTGGAGAAAAGCGATTATCGTACCATTATACAAAAGAAAGGGAGATAAAAGCAACTGCAATAATTACAGAGGTATCAGCTTATTAAGTACCGTAAATAAAACATATTTGAAAATACTTATTCGTTGCGCAATGAAAATAACAGAAGAAAAGATATGGAAAGTCCAAAGTTGATTTATGCCAGGGCAATTATGTGTGGATCAAATATTTAGCTTAAGATAGGCCACAGAAAAAAGTTTGAGAGTAGAAAAGAAAGTTTTCTGTGCAAGGCGTGATACGAGGATTCGTTATGTCCTTAGGGCTATTCATCATATTTATGAATAAGTGTCTAAGAATGGCCCTCTTCGACGAAGAAGATTTAGATCTCGAGACAGTGAGGGTACGTGAGTTAGCTTTCGAAGATGACAAGATTGTTGTGGCAGAATCAATCGAGGACTTGCAAAGAATTCTGAATGAACTAATACAAGCATGAAGAACGTGGGCCTCAAAATTAACGTAAATAAACCAAAAATTATGGTGTTTGAAGGAAAAACTGAGAAAACAATGTGCAAAATTGTCCTACATGATGAGGGATTAGAACAAGTTGATAAGTACGTATATCTGGATAGCCTATTCACTAGCGAAGGAAAAATAGATGGAGAGTTAGATAGGCGCATAAGTGAGGGTAAGAAGCTTATCGGTAGAGCAGGGTCCATTCTCGAAAATAAAAAAATATTCAAAAAAAACTCAAATGGTCATACTTAATACGATATTTGTACCTACAGTCCTATACAGTACTGCAATGTTCAAGAAACGTCGGCAATATTCCTAGTTTCGCACAGGATTGAAACCCGAAAGAGCTTTCAATTTTAAACTTATTGTAATGAATCATCGTGAAAGCATTAAATCTATTATTGCGGAACTTCATTATTTATCATATTCATATGAATTTTATTATTATTTATAAAAATATTATTGATACTTTGATACTTTGATACTTTTTGCACCAAGTTTGGTGTTATTATGAGAAAAAAATTATCAAGTTTACATTATAAATATAAACAAACTTTCGCAACATCTCAAAAAATTGGCTTAGTCATTTTCAACTTTTGAAAATGGTAACTGAGTGTAAAGTTAAAATTATTACAGATCGCTTGAAAGCATTCCTTATATTCATGTTCCTGGACTTGCTTAACAGCTTCTGCAACCTGATCACTTAAAACCAGAAAAATCAATTGTATATCATCAATTTTTTTTAAATATTCAAATAGTGAATAATTTTTTTCATTGTCTTCATCGCGTTCAGATTTTCGCTTGCGATATTGAGCACCTGAGAGGCGTTTTGCTTTGCGATCGGCCATCTCAAAATATGCAAACTTTTTTCTCACACGATCTGAACTTCAGAAATTTTTTTTTCTTAATGAACAAGTGCGCTTCAACTTATAAACACTTAGACTTGCAGGTCGGTTTTCTTGAACCGTGGTGGGGGAATTGCTTTTCCTATATCTTTTTGATGGTTACTTTCCACGGGGGGTCTAGCCAAAATTGTTGCTTCCGCAATTATGATTCGCTTGTCAACAGCCCTTATGCATAAGAAACTACTGTTTTGCTGATACTTGGACTAAGTTCCACTAACTGTCTTGCTTTAGCAGCATTACAGTTCAAGAGGTGGATCTACTTATTGTCGATGCCTGCACTTGCCGAATTAGTTTCCTTATCATAGCATTTTAATTAACTCATTGAATCTAGACTTTAGGCTTTCCTAGAATCTAACTTGAGAAACTTTAGACTTCTTATTTTTTTGTCAATAAGTATATGAAACGTTCTTGTTAAGCTGTCGCCCCTTGCCCCTTGCAATACAATGTACTCATCTCGTTCAGATTTTAGACTCTCCTAGAATACAATTTAACAAAACTTAAAAAGTTTATTTTCTGTCATTGAGTATATGAAAACCATTCTTTAAGCGGGCGCCGCCCCTCGCCCTTTTCCCCTGGAGGCGGCCGCCTACTCTGCCTCCATCTGTAGCGGCCCCTGCCGAGCACTATAACTGCTTTACCTGCTCCTTGCTTTGCTTAATAGTAGAACACTGTACCACAAAAAGTAATTTTTCTTCTTTTCATTCTTACATGAAACATAGATTTTTTTCGAAAAAGGAGATCCGTACCGCCAGTCTATATACCCTTTAGATCATTGATACATAACATCAGACAAAATGGCTTCGTTGTTTGGCCGGAATCCGACTTTTGCGATTTACACTCGATTTCCATGGCCCTTAAGGTATCTTCAAAGATTACCCCATCTCTTCTCTATCATTAAATGAGGCCTAATAGTCTAAATTTTATCTTTAAAAATTTTGGAAGAAATGTTACTTCGACATACTTAATATAAATTCGTATAAAAGAAAAACTTATCTCTCAAAAAGGCTTGGTCCCTTCTATTTTTGTCCACTTTTCAGATTACACTTGAGTTACGCGGTATAATTGAATTGAAACACTATTCGCGGTTATAAATCTTGTATGAAATTGTTAGTACATAGAAACACAGTTGAAAGGAAAAAGGATGAAACTTTAAAACTTTATATTTGGGTTCTTTCGCAGTTTGAGAAAATGCGTCTTACTCCTTTAAACACTGACCAGAGACTAATTTCGTGTTGTTTAAAAGGACAAAGGCAAGCCATGTGCTGAAAGTTGGTTTTGAATTCCCTCGCATTTCGAATTTAAGCTTTGGAAATATCGAGTGCTTTGAAAAATTTTCTGATATTCTCTCGATAATGTAAAAATCTCTGAAATACAGTTTAGTTTTTGACTTATTGTGCTGTAAATTCTTTGAAAAAGCATTTAAACATTCTTACAAATTGTAGTGAAAACCAATCAAATTAATCCCTGGATTCTCTAAAAAAAAGCCTTAACATGTCAGAAATTCTTGGAAAGACAATTATTTGAAGTTTCTTTCAAACTATTCAAACCAGTTGAAAATTCTCTCAATTTATTCCTCAAAGCTGTCCAAAAGCCTTAAGGTAACTTTAAAGATTATCCCCCCCCCCCCCCCCCTCCATCATTAAATGAGGCCTGATAGTCTGAATTTCATCTCTAAAAATTTTTTAAGAAATGTTACTTCAACAAAGAAAAACAAAATTAATTTTTTTCAAATCTTAGTTCCAAATAATTAATAATTCTTGGGAATTTGCGAAGCATCACGAAAAAAACTCATCGAAAAGACATTCTTAGTTGATTCCGTGAACAAATTGAGCCTATTCGTTGAAAAATAGAAAATTCTGAATTTCCTTACAAAAATTATTCAACATAAGTTTCTCTTATGGGCGGCAATTAAGTTAGGTATTCCCAATCCACGATTATCGTACGATTATTAGCATATTTTGCTGCTTCTTTGAATAGCAGCACTTTGTAGTCACATCGAAAAGCGCAAGATATTCTATTAATGCGAAAGCTAGTCAATAGAAATATGGTATTATAATACCTGTCATCAATTACTTGAAAGTGTACACTTACATGTACCGGGTACATCCCTGTGAAGATCTACTGATCTATCTCACATATTTCATTTATATAAATTCAGATCTAGTTTTGGCGAACATTCACCAATATCTCGAATGACTAGAATCGCAGATGATTTATATAAGGAAGGGCACAGTGTTTTCGGCCCTCCATTCTCAGTTAATTCTATAAAAACATTGAGCCTATTCGTTGAAAACCAAAATTTATTCTAAAAAAGTCTTAGTTTTAAATAAATAATTCTTGGGAATTTGCAAAATGTCATGAAGAAAACTCATCTAAAAGACATTCTTAGTTGATTCCGTGAACAAATTAAGTATATTCGTTGAAAAATAGAAAACTCTGAATTTCTTTACAAAAATGGTTTGAATTGTAATTCTTAGGAATTTTCAAAGCAACATAGAAATGAGTCACTGCACAGATATTCTTAGTTAATTAAAAAAATGAGCCTATTTGTTGAAAAATAGACAGACTCTGAATTTGTTCATAAAAATTTTGTAAATAATTAATAATTCTTGTAAATTTGCAATGTTTCAAATCAAACAGTCACCGGGAAAGCATTCTTAGTTTATTTGGTTAACAAAAAATTAAGCCTGTTCGTTGATAAATAGCCAAACTGTGATTATTTTTTTTGTTGAGATTACCAAATAGCATCTTCTTTCAAGTAACAGTAATAAAACTTTTATTTCTCACACATTCGACACACAAAATCTGGATTTCAATGAGATAAACATTTCCTGTCCCGAAAAGAACTTTTCATCAATAATTTTTTTATGGCGTGATAAACAATTTTTTAAATCATTATTAGCGACTGGAAATTATTAACAGATATTTTCAGCACAGATATGAAACCTTTTTTGATGAATCTGAAAAGTTGTAATTTGTTCTTATACGAAGAGAGAAAAAATGATTTTCGGAGTTCAGCAAATCAAACTGCTTATTAAATAAAATAAACTCCTACGTCTCAGAGCGGGGCTCAATGAGGAGGAAGGTTGCACTCGGATCGTTGCTCGAACAATGCTGCGGAGTTGAGAAAACCGCGATGTACACTCGACGAGGACTCGAGTCGTTCTTAAATTTCATTTTCAAGCTGTCAATGCATTTCCAAAAAGGTCGGCCGTGAGCCGACCGTTTGTTCCTGACTTTTCCAAACTAAAACTGAAGGGCGCAGTTTGCGCGGTCACTAGAGTTTTTTTCGAATCGGCCACACAGCATAGCTGTGTGGGTATTCGAAGAATAAAGATTAGAGGCCCCTTCATCTTGACGAAGGCCAAAACTATAGAAGGGAAGAAATGCATGGGCTGGACCCTGAGAGAAACGGGCGATGGTCAATTCCGCCCTGGGTACCTGAGGTAGGTTCCCCCACTACACGGCTTCCACTCACTCAGTCGAGCGGCCGTCGTCGATCCTAGTCAGCGGGAGTCCTTTGTACATAATGAGCACGGAAAAAATCTTGCATAATTTTGGATGAAATAAGAAACGGAGGTTCAAAATTAATTGTAGAAGGCAATTCTAGACCGATTTTGGATTTCTTTCTCTTTCTTTAAATTAAGCATTTTATTTCGAAAAGATTCATGTGGCCCGCTTTTTAAATTTTTCTTTGTTTAAATATTTATTTATTGCCAACGGCGATACCACGCTGAAAACACCAGTTTTCGTAAGATCACTGAAGTTAAGCAGTGTTTGGCGTGGTTAGTACTTGGATGGGTGAACGTTCGGGAATACTGCGTGATGTCGGCCCGTCGTGGGTGTGGTGGGCCCACACTGGTAGTAAATATCCACCAAGAAACACTACTTGAATCGGGTAGTGAGGCAGTGAACTTTCGAGTTCGAACTACTGTCAATTTTAAAAAAAAATATTTATGGTAATGGCAGTAGCGGAAAATATTCTATTTTTTCGTTGTTTTTTAATATCCGTAGAAAATTTTTTCCTATGTTCAACGTCGCTGACTGAATGCGTAGGGGTGTTTGAAAGCAAAACAGTTATTATCTGGTAAAGTTAATTGTTGTAAATAAATAGAATTAATAGTCTACAACATTATCGATTCTTCGTCTTTAAACTAAATTTTTAAATAATTAATGATTAAAAAGTTAAAATTTTTTGAATCGTTATAAAAAATAAACAATTAAATCATGATAAACTATTTGATATATTTAAATATCAAAAACTGAAAGAAAAAAATCCTCATTTTATTAATAAAGTAAAAAGTAATAATCAAAATATTACATTAATAAATTGATTAATTAAATTCAATATGAAAAATAATATTAAAGAGGAATTTTAACCTTGAATTACAAGATATTTTATTAAATAATCATTGAAATTGTTATTCAAAAATAAAAATATTGGGATAAAAGATATTATATCAATTTCAATTTTTATTCATGAAAGTATTAGGTTTACAGGTCTAACATTAAATCCAAAATGATTAAGAGTCCAATTTTATTCAATATTTATTGAAGTAAATTTAACAGTTTTTCCTCAACATTTTTTAGGATTAAGAGGAATACCACGACGATATGCTGATTACCCCGATCCATATATTATGAAATGCAATGTCATCAATTGGTTCATTAATGTCTTTAATTAGAGTTTTCTTTTTCATTTATATTATTTGAGAAAGAATTGCTTCTCATCGATTTGATATGAAAAAATATAAATATAAAAAAATAAAGAATAAATACATATACATAATTAAAAAAAAAGTTAAACAACCACCGCAGGGTACCACTAAGAGCAACTGCCATCTAAAAAAAAAGGTCAATAGCCCCCAGTAGAACCGCGGTAAAATACACCTATGGCCACGTCTCACATCCGTGAGATGGGTGGTCACAGGACACGACGAAATCACAACGACAGACCGGCGAAACCCTCGTGTGTCTTGAGGACACGAAGCGACCCAAGGATGACAGCTTTCTGCATCCATCTCGCAAGTGCCTTGGCATATTTTTGGCACGCGGGTATCGCTTTAAGGTTACGAATCAGTGATAATTTAGCACCTCCGAGAGCACCTATCACAAGGACAATTACTCGTACCAAATATTTTGGGTACAGTCGTTGCAGCTCTCTTTTAAGGTCTTGATACCTCTCCTCTTTTTCTTTCTCCTTTGCAGTGATGTTGTATTCGGACGGAGCCGAGAATTCGATAACGAATATCGTTCGTTTCTCGAAGTCTTGGAGAACAATGTCAGGCCTCGAGTGCGCAACGGAGACTGCTGCCCGAAAATCGTAGTTCCAGAAAATCTGGCAATTCTCGTTTCGGACAATTGACTCTATATCCCTGAGAGCGTTCGGCAGGGCAGGGTCGCGACCCACACCGCAAGTGGGACAAAGGTTGTGATAAAGGACTCTTAGGGCCGCATTATGTCTATAGGTATACGTTGTTCCTGCGTGGGTCGGACACCCCGATAGTATGTGTTGTAGGTACTCAGTGTGTGCATGACACGCTCCGCACCTATCACTGGAAACTTCTTGACATAAAATGCGGTGACGATATGCTAAGGTGGAGATGACACCGTCCTGGCATGCGAAAATAAAGCCCTCTGTACCTGAATTGAGCCCTGATGATTTGAGGAAAGCAAAAGTTTGCTCCTTCGACAAGGACTGTTTTTCTACATTTCTGTGAAAGTTTCCGTGCATATGCTTGTCGAGTAGCTCTTGTTGAAATTTTCCAACCTCTGCTTTCTTTACTTCGGCTTTTAGATGTGAAGCATTTAGCTGGAGTAATGCAGTTTCTTCACTTCTGATGTTAAAATTCAGGCCAAGGGTCTCGGCAGCTTGCTCCGCGGCTTTGTAAAGGAACGCGCCTTCGCCAATCATCTCGTGGTTTCTGACCATGGTTAGGAGAGGATCTCTGCCATTCGCAACTATGTAAGCTGTACTTAAAACAATTCGGTTATGAAGACACTGGAGATTCAGAAGTCCGCGTCCGCCTTGACGGCGTGAAATGTATAATCGCGGAACTGACGAATTGATATGCAAGCTTTTATGCATATGCATGATCTTACGCGTGGTGACATCAAGGGCCTTAAGCTCGTTCTTCGTCCATTGAACCAGCCCAAACGAGTAGAGCAGAACCGGGACGGCAAGCATGTTAGTCGCAGATACCTTGTTCAACGGCGACAGATTGGAAGACCAAATCTGTCGAAGAAGATGCTTGTATCTGCTTCGGAGAGACTCCTTCACTGATGTTACGTCCTGAATGCGGCTTTGAGGCACGCCCAGGTATGTATAGATAGGTCTCTCCAGTGTTGAGATGTCTAATAACACTTATATCCACAAGCTCAGGGTCCTTGGGAACGCGAGTAATGTTTCCTTTCTTCAAATGAATTTTGGCACACTCGTCCAAACCAAAGTCCATCCCAATCTCTCCAGTGTAGATCTTGACCATATTTATAGCAGTTTGAAGTTTGCTTTTACCAGCGGCATAGATCTTCAGGTCATCCATATAAAATACACGAGTTACCTTATGCTCACGCTGATTAGTGTCGCCACAGAGGTATCCAGGAGAATTTCGTAGTGCGAGAGATAGAGACAGAAGTGTGATGCAAAAAAGCAAAGGGCTCATACTATCCCGTTGAAAGACGCCCCTCTGGAAGGTGACCTTGTTCGTCGTCAGACGATGATTCCTAGATGAGATGGTGAATCTAGTTTTCCAAAGAGGCATCAATCTCTCTATGCACCTCACTATGTGTGGATGTACCTTCAAGCTTTCCAACAGACAGATTATAAGTCTATGAGAGGTTGAATCGAACGCTTTCCGGTAGTCAATCCAGGCCATCGACAGGACGCGCTGATGGGCGGCAGCGTCTTTACAGACACACCTGTCAATTAGCAGGTTCTCTCGACAGCCTGCTACACCTTTTTTCGAGCCTCGTTGTTCGTACATCTCTCGCCATACAGGCTCAATTCGTCGAACGATCCTGTTGTTTAGGACAGCTGTGAAGATCTTATACAGTGTGTTTAAACAAGTTATTGCCCTGTAATTCTCTGGTCTGGACAAGTTGCCTTTTTTCGGTAGGAGTATAGTGCGTCCTAACACCAGCCATTGCGGAATGGGCGTCTCCGACTTTATATATGAGGTGAATATGCGGGCCAAATGTTGGAGCATAAAAGTAAACTTCTTCCACCAAAAGTTCTTAATACAATCTGGTCCAGCACCGGAAAAGTTCTTCGTGCCTCTAAGTGCTTTTTCACCTCTTCGGCAGTGACTGATGGGCACTCCTCCTCAGATTTTATGAGGCTGTCGCAAAACTCTTTGAAGCGGATGATATTGTCAGTATCTTCTTTCAACTCTAGTGTTTTCGGGATCTTGTACATCTCTCTCCAAAAAGTCTCTACCTCCTTGGGCTTGGGTGGATTTTTTACAAAAACAGGGGGATCACTGAAGAGGCGTGATGGGTCAGCAAGAAACTGTTGATTCTCCCTGTTCCATCTCTCCCTCTTCTGTATCCTCCTCCTTGCGTCAGATAACAGCCTTATTTCGTCAACAATATGCTGCTTGATTGTCAGCAGCTTTGACTTGTTCAGTGTGTGATTCAAGGTCCTTAGTTCTTGAGCGAACTTTCGAACCCTTTCCGTGAACGGTCTACCAGATGTTATGTAGTCAATCACACATTGAACACGGGACGCATTCTGTCTTGCCCATCCAATTTTCTTGTTCAGTTGATGCAAGCGTCTTCTGGTCTTCTGATCCATCGTCGGTTTCAGCCTTCGATTTGAATCAGCCAAAGCTCTCGCAGCACCATAAACTGAGCAATTGATGGTCCAGAGGTCGGACTCTTGCGAGATATCTCCACGAATGGAGGCATTCCATTTCAGCCAGATCTTGGGGCTTAAGAGGAACTTGCATGTTGATGTTCCTCCTTGTACTGAAATTTCGATCATCTTCCAGAAGGTGCCTGCTTTCTGCGGTTGGTCTTAATGTCGTTTCACCTTCGTCTGCAGCTTGTTCAAGCAGCGGTTGAGGAAGCGCTCCGCGTACATATCCATTTTTCCGGAGGTAGTCGGCTTGATTTCGCAAAGACTGATGCGAAACGTATTGAAGCTCTGGGTGTTTCTGGCACCACAGAGTATGCATACGCGCCATAAAGCCTCCGCGAACAGGGATAATACTGGCATCGTAGCAGTCAAGCACGTCATTCTTAAGTTGATCCGTCCACTGAATGTGGGCGTTTCGCCGGTTCGTCGTCGTGTTTCCATCTAAATTATTTTCAGCACCCCGAACTCTAGGATGATCGGCATTGTTTGCCGATCCATTGTCGGGTGCTCTGCGCGTTCGATCGTTTTGAACCGCATCTACAACATTTTGGTGGTTTGTTGGTTTCATTGTTGTTCCCACGAGCAGCTAGGGAAAGGGTTTGTCAATCCTTGTAGAGCCCCGCGTGCAGGGATAAGGCTTATACTCTGAGACGTCGCCCGGTATCCCAGAGTCACCGTTAAAGACACCTCACCCAGGTGCCATGCAGCTTTCGGCACGGTTATCACACTTTCGCTTAGGGGTTATTCCTTCGGGACCATCCCTGGAAAATTGTCCGCGACTGCTTATTAATTATTGTAACCATATTCAGCAGAAACCCTTGGTACGGGGACCCTCTATCCGCAACCCGAGGACGCGTTCGGTGGCTTTGTCATAAGCCCTTCGGTTCTATTCCAAGGGAATCGAAACCGAAACCGAAGTGCGATGGCCGGGATATATATATATATATATAATTAAAAACAAAGTTAAACAACCACCGCAGGGTACCACTAAGAGCAACTGCCATCTTGAAAAAATGTCAATGGCCCCCAGTAGAACCGCGGTAAAATACACCTATGGCCACGTCTCACATCCGTGAGATGGGTGGTCACAGGGCACGACGAAATCACAACGACAGGCCGGCGAAACCCTCGTGTGTCTTGAGGACACGAAGCGACCCAAGGATGACAGCTTTCTGCATCCATCTCGCAAGAGCCTTGGCATATTTTTGGCACGCGGGTATGGCTTTAAGGTTACGAACCAGCGATAATTTCACACCTCCGAGAGCACCTATCACAAGAACAATCACTCGTACCGAATATTTTGGGTACAGTCGAAGCAGCTCTCTTTTAAGGTCTTGATATCTCTCCTCTTTTTCTTTCTCCTTTGCAGTGATGTTGTATTCGGATGGAGCCGAGAATTCGATCACGAATATAGTTCGTTTCTCGAAGTCTTGGAGAACAATGTCAGGCCTCGAGTGCGC
>CAKNXH010064020.1:119351-141217 GCA_932178445.1 Andricus quercusramuli | reverse complement strand
ATGTTACGTCCTGAATGCGGCTTTGAGGCACGCCCAGGTATGTATAGATAGGTCTCTCCAGTGTTGAGATGTCTAATAACACTTATATCCACAAGCTCAGGGTCCTTGGGAACGCGAGTAATGTTTCCTTTCTTCAAATGAATTTTGGCACACTCGTCCAAACCAAAGTCCATCCCAATCTCTCCAGTGTAGATCTTGACCATATTTATAGCAGTTTGAAGTCTGCTTTTACCAGCGGCATAGATCTTCAGGTCATCCATATAGAATACATGAGTGACCTTATGCTCACGCTGATTAGTGTCGCCACAGAGGTATCCAGGAGAATTTCGTAGTGCAAGAGATAGAGGCAAAAGTGTGATGCAAAAAAGCAAAGGGCTCATACTATCCCCTTGAAAGACGCCCCTCTGGAAGGTGACGTTGTTCGTCGTCAGACGATAATTCCTAGATGAGATGGTAAATCTAGTTTTCCAAAGAGGCATCAATCTCTCTATGCATCTCACTATGTGTGGATGTACCTTCAAGCTTTCCAACAGACAGATGATAAGTCTATGAGAGGTTGAATCAAAAGCTTTCCGGTAGTCAATCCAGGCCATTGACAGGACGCGCTGATGGACTGTAGCGTCTTTACAGACACACCTGTCAATCAGCAGGTTCTCTCGACAGCCTGCTACACCTTTTTTCGAGCCACGTTGTTCGTACATCTCTCGCCATACAGGCTCAATTCGTCGAACAATCCTGTTGTTTAGGATAGCTGTAAAAATCTTATACAGTGTGTTCAAACAAGTTATTGGCCTGTAATTCTCTGGTTTGGACAAGTCGCCTTTTTTCGGTAGGAGTATAGTGCGTCCTAACACTAGCCACTGCGGAATGGGCATCTCCGACTTTAAATATGAGGTGAATATGCGGGCCAAATGTTGGTGTGTAGAAGTAAACTTCTTCCACCAAAAGTTCTTGATACAATCTGGTCCAGCACCGGAAAAGTTCTTCGTGCCTCTAAGTGCTTTTTTCACCTCTTCGGCAGTGACTGATGGGCACTCCTCCTCAGATTTTATGAGGCTGTCGCAAAACTCCTTGAAGCGGATGATATTGTCAGTATCTTCCTTCAACTCTAGTGTTTTCGGGATCTTGTACACCTCTCTCCAAAAAGTCTCTACCTCTTTGGGCTTGGGAGGATTTTTTACAAAAACAGGGGGATCACTGAAGAGGCGCGATGGGTCAGCGAGAAACTGTTGATTCTCTCTGATCCATCTCTCCCTCTTCTGTATCCTCCTCCTTGCGTCAGACAACAGCCTTATTTTGTCAACAATATGTTGCCTGACTGTCAGCAGCTTTGACTTGTTTAGTGTGTGATTCAAGGTCCTCAGTTCTTGGGCGAACTTTCGAACCCTTTCCGTGAACGGTCTACCAGATGTTATGTAGTCAATCACACACTGAACACGGGACGCATTCTGTCTTGCCCATCCAATTTTCTTGTTCAGTTGATGCAAGCGTCTTCTTGTCTTTTGATCCATCGTCGGTTTGAGCCTTCGATTTGAATCAGCCAAAGCTCTCGCAGCACCATAAACTGAGCAATTGATGGTCCAGAGGTCGGACTCTTGCGAGATATCTCCACAAAGGGAGGCATCCATTTCAGCCAGATCTTGGGGCTTAAGAGGAACTTGCATGTTGATGTTCCTCCTTGTACTGAAATTGCCATCATCTTCAAGAAGGTGCCTACTTTCTGCGGTTGGTCTTAATGTCGTTTCATCTTCGTCTGCAGCTTGTTCAAGCAGCGGTTGAGGAAGCGCTCCGCGTACATATCCATTTTTGCGGAGGTAGTCGGCTTGATTTCGCAAAGACTGATGCGAAACGTGTTGAAGCTCTGGGTGTTTCTGGCACCACAGAGTATGCATACGCGCCATAAAGCCTCCACGAACAGGGATAATACTGGCATCGTAGCAGTCTAACACATCATTCCTAAGTTGATCCGTCCACTCAATGTGGGCGTTTCGCCGGTTCGTCGTTGTGTTTCCATCTAAATTATTTTCAGCACCCCGAACTCTAGGATGATCGGCATTGTTTGCCGATCCATTGTCGGGTGCTCTGCGCGTTCGATCGTTTTGAACCGCATCTACAACATTTTGGTGGTTTTTTGGTTTCATTGTTGTTCCCACGAGCAGCTAGGGAAAGGGTTCGTCCATCCTTGTAGAGCCCCGCGTGCAAGGATAAGGCTATTACTCTGAGACATCGCCCGATATCCCAGGGTCACCGTTAAAGACACCTCACCCAGGTGCCATGCAGCTTTCGGCACGGTTCGCACACCTTCGCTTAGGGGTTATTCCTTCGGGACCATCCCTGAACAATTGTCCGCGACTGCTTATTAATTATTGTACCCATATTCAGCAGAAACCCTTGGTACGGGGACCCTCTATCCGCAACCCGAGGACGCGTTCGGTGGCTTTGTCATAAGCCCTTCGGTTCTATTCCAAGGGAATCGAAACCGAAACCGAATATATATATATATATATATATATATATTCATATCTCTATATAAAAATTATTTTAATTCGTCAGTTGAATGAGTAGATAATTTTCTTCGATTGAACCATTCTTATAATGAAATTACTATAATTATAAAATGTGTTACGTCCATAACGTAAGAATTCTAAGATGGTATTTTTTACTTCATAATTTTAGGCTTATTTTATATTTTGCACATTCAAAATCCTTCTATTCGACCTTCTGTATGTTTATCTACAACTCGTTCATTTATATTATATACTTTTATGTTAGGAACGTGCTTCACCCTAACTTTCCTGGCAAACTGTTTCTTTGATGTTTATAGCCTTCAACAACTGTCTACGAGATTGCCAGTTTTCAAATCCTAAGGTTTATTATACTTGTCTCTTATTATCCTTCAAGTCTCTACGGCTATTCCATTTAATTGTTTTATTGAAGGTCAGCTAGCCCATCACTATGTCTTCGGCTTATGGAAAATTCCTTAAGGGTTTCTTTGGGCCTTTACCTAGCTCCTCCAATCCACCCCCAGTGACAAGGGGACAAAAACTCTCTTGCCTTCGTGTACCCTCTAAGTGCGATTCTAAGTTAGATATTACTTGTCTTCGGTAGAGGTAACAAGTTACGCTTCGCAAATTATAATTCGGATTCGTACTTCATGTTTATTATATTAAATATATTGATGTTTATCTATCTTATCTCAAGGGGTTTTCATTGTATTTAACCTGCTTCTGCCTGCATATATTTTTAATCAAATTCTAAGAACACCGCGTCAAACTAGGCTCGGTGCACAAAACAAAATGAATTAAATAAATATTTCAATTATTCAATATAAATTATGAATACTTGATTAACGTTAAATCTACGAGATTCTTCTTCCCAATTAATAGAATGATTGATTAAATTTTACGATTTTAATTTAATAATAACCTTAATAACTACTTTTATTATTATTTATATAATAATAATCAATCGTTCTATTAATTGGGAAGAAGAATCTTCGTGGTATTCCTCTTAATCCGAAAAAATGTTGAGGGAAAACTGTTAAATTTACTCCAATCTATATTGAATAAAATTGTACTTTTAATCATTTTGGATTTAATGTTAGACCTGTAAACCTAATACTTTTATGGATAAAAATTGAAATTGATATAATATCTTTTATCCCAATATTCTTATTTTTAATAACAATTTTAATGATTTTTCAATAGAATATTTTTTAATTCAAGGTTTAAATTCCTCTTTAATATTATTTTTTTATTGAATATAATTAATACATTTATTAATGTAATATTTCGATTAGTATTTTTTTCTTTATTAATAAAATTAGGATTTTTCCTTTATTTTTCGATATTTAAATATATCAAATAGTTTATCATAAATTAATTGTTTTTTTTATAACGATTCAAAAAAATTTTATCTTTTTTAATCATTATTTACTTGAAAATTTAGTTTAAAGACGAAAAATCGATAATGCTGTAGACTATTAATTCTATTTATTTACAACAATTAACTTTACCAGATAATAACTGCTTTGGTTTCAAACAACCCTACGCATCCAGTCCAGCGACGTGAGCATAGGAAAAAATTTTCTACGGAAATAAAAAAAAACGAAAATCGATCTAGAATTGCCTTCTACAATTAATTTTGAACCTGTTTTTCTTATTTCATCCAAAATTATGCAAGATTATTTTCATGAATGCAATGGTTAGAGAAATAAAGCAAATTCATGATGTTGGTTAATACGTTCTGAAATGTGGCCAAATTTCAGCTCCGGAATTTCCCAAGCTAAGTAAAATATTATACCTATAAATTAAAGCTACTGCAGTGGATTTGAATAAAATATACTCAAAAATTTTCCATAAAATTTCCTAATACTTGAGCCTTCCTTGATTTACAACTTTTTTGAGTCAAATATCATATCGTTAGAATCATTATAATTAGCAGATTTCGAATATTTCATTTGTAACTTGACAAGTGCTAAGTTAAAAAAATGTTGTATTCCGCATTTTCGTGCTCATTATGTACAAAGGACTCCCGCTGACTAGGATCGACGGTGGCAGCTCGACTGAGTGAGGGGAAGCCGTATAGTGGGGGAACCTACCTCAGGTACCCAGGGCGGAATTGTCATCTGCCCAGAGAAACGGTTTTTACAATTTACTTAGGAGAGTCTCTTTGACGAGTTGCCTGACATATTTATTGCTTTATTACCGCTTTTTAAAACTTACTCTGTGATTTAATGCGTCTCTGAAATTCTCTAAAATGAAACACTAATATTTTCTCACTGCACTTAGAAATTTGTGGGTTCCAACTTTACACTAAACACGTGCGCTTTTATGGCAGGGTGAATGTGGCACAGCCGCCACAAAATTAACAAAATTTATCATAAAGAATCCAAACACACAAATTTTCCAAAATATCAAAAGCTTTAATTAAAAATAAACGGTACTCAAAATTTGGAAATTTTTAAACATTTTGAAATGCAAATGAACTATGACTAAAACGTTAAATCGAAAATAAATTTTTCAAAATATGAATAAAATATTTAAAATGTTAATGAAAAGCCTCCTTTTAAAAAAATATGTCAAAGGAATCGCATATACAATTATATACGATGTATACATTCATATACTTCCCCTAGGCTTCTTATGAAGACAAACATATTGAGTTCAAATAAACGAGGATTACCTTTGGTGGATTATGATCGCACAGTAGAACTGAATCTAAACACACGAATTCATGTCCAACTTTCAAATATGGGATACATAGTAAATGACCTCGGCTCGAGAAGAGTCCAGAAATATTGATTAAGCAAAATAGATTATTGAAGTAGCAAGAAATAAACAAAAAGAAAAAAGAATGCAATTGATGAAAAGGAAAGCTTTTACCATTATAAAATTTGCATGCTATTTTAATTCTTATGAAACATACAGTGCATATGTATTATTATAAAAATGAATTTGTTTGAAATTTTCAAATGGTTTCGATTTTAATATTATAGTTCAAACAGAAAAGTTATATTTATTATTAAATAGGTTATAGCTACGTGTATGTTTCTATGTTAACTAAAAAATTGTCAAGCTCTGAATGTGTGTATGAAAATTATTTGAATAAATAATCATTGTTGTAAATTTTCAAAGCATCGTAGGGAAAGATTTTTGGAAATACATTATTTGTTGATTCTGTAAACGAATCAAGCCTATTCTTTGAAAAATGGTAAAACTCTTAATTTGCTCATGAAAATTGTTTAAACAATTAATAAATCTTGGAAATTTGAAAATCATAATAGAAAAAAGTAATCGGAAATATATTTATAGTTAATTATGTAAAAAATTGACCCTATTCGTTGAAAAATATCTAAATTCTGAATTTGTTTATGAAATTTCTTTAAATAATTTATAATTCTTGTAAATTTACAAAACATAGTAAAGAGTCATCGGAGAGACAATCTTAGTGGACTCTGTAAACAAATTATATTTATTCCTTGAAAAAAATCGAACCCTGCACATGTTTATGAAAATTGTGAAAATAAGGTTGCCAATGGGATGTACATATTGTACCAATTTTAGAAATCACCTAAACACTTATCAAAAATAAGTTGTATTATACCCTCGTTGCCTATAACCCAAGGTATTCTGAGGAAGATGCCATATATATAAAATATGTGCATAATTTTCTCTTATGTACCAATGAGTACTTTTGTAATAATCTTATGCTGAATTTTCTATTTAAAAAAATTTTTTACTTATGTCTTTTATTTTCAGATCACGTTTGTTGTCTTATTTTTGTATTCATTTCTGAATAATTGATAATGATTTTTGGAACGATTTCTTATATTTTGTGGTTTTTCTCATAATTGTAAAAAAAAATGTTTGTAACATATGTATTTCATAATGTTTTTGGTTAGTTCGAGAGGTTCGTTGAAAACTATATCACTGGTCCTGGCAAACGAAAAGCTATAAAAATAAAGAGGGTCTTCTCTCTCTCTCTTTCTTTCTCTAAAAAGTGGGAGAAAACGATTTTTAAAATCTGTCATGCTTTGAGAGTTTTCGAGTGAAAAAATGAGTTTAATTTGTCTCGGTACTTTGAATACTTCACCACGTAATTTCTTAGTGATATTTTCTTCAAAAATAATTGTTCTTTTCTAATATAAATTAAAACATGATTTCCACAATTTTTAGTGACTGTGTTTTTCCAACAGCTTTTCAATTAGTGTCGGGGTTAATAATATTTGGATCATAATAATTACATACATCACACACAGTGAAGTTAATTGATTACCAGTTTTCTTCTTTTTTTAATTTTATATATTTCTTTCAATTTGTAATATTTTTAATCTTATTATAAATAATAATGTTTGTATATTCTGGTCAATTCACTAATGAATCCAAAATTAGATAAAGTAATCTCTTTTTCAAAAAGTGATAAGTATTGTGTGTATATGTGTATGTGAATGTACACGTATAAATATTATGTTTATTTACAGGTGTTATGTTCTGATTTTTTCAATTAGCATAATAATATATATATATATATATATATATCATGCCTTGTAGTTTCCTATAAATAATCCTTGATGAGGGAGTCTAAATTGACTCCGAAACATGTTGGTTCCCTCGTAGTATAAAAAAGACGGATAAAGGAAAAAGTGAGAGGTTGGTTTTTGATTGACTTTTTCCTCTTTTCTCCCTCTTTTTTCAATTGATTATTTTTGTCTCTAATGAGCCGAAAAGTGAGGTAGTTTAGAAGTCTGTTTGTTAATTCTGAAACTTTTTCATGCTCATTTTGCACAAAATTATTCTTGATAAAATAGATTTCTGTTCGATTTTAATTTAATCATTTTTGAATAGAGACACTAAACAAATGATTCGTTCCAATCTGCAGGGCTTGTTTTATGAATATTTTCTGATTTCTTTTAATGGAGTCCAAATAATTTTACCTCAATTTCATGAAGGAAATCTGTTAATTTCAAAAAATTTTTTGTAATAAGAATGCACTAAATTTTAGCTATTTTAGAATTACATAAAATTTTTGTTTGGATTGTTTCTATTTCCTATTTGTGAAAATGTAATAATCTAAATAGATTGGTTTTGAATCACCCACAAACATTAGATCTGGGCACTATGGACTTTTTCCTTTCCATAATATTCATAATTTACGTATTTTCAGTTATTAAAAAATGAAAATAAGAAAAATGGAAAATAAGGTTGCCAGTGGGATGTACATATTGTACCAATTTTAGAAATCACCTGAACACTTATCAAAAATAAGTTGTATAATACCCCCATTGCCTATAACCAAAGGTATTCTGAGGAAGATGCCATATATATATATATATATAAAATATGTTGCACAATTTTTCTTATGTACCAATGAGTACTTTCTGTAATAATCTCATGCTGAATTTTATATTTAAAAATTGTTTACTTATGTCTTTTCTAGATTTTGGCACTATGGTTCCTTTTTCCTTCTTTAACATTCATAATTTACATATTTTCAGGTTTTTATAAAGAAAAATGTTTATATTTATACATGATAGTTGGTTTTCAAACAAAAAAAAATTTAAATGTCTTCCCAGTACTTATTGGAAAATAAGGTTGCCAATGGGCTCTACATATTGTACCAGTTTTGAAATCACCAAGATACTTGTCAAAAATAATTACAATTAAATATTCGTTGAAAAACCCCGAACTCTGAATATGTTTATGAAAAATATTAAAATAATGAATAATTATTGTAAGTTTGCAAAGTAACTATCACATATAGTGACTTTCAACCCATCAAATTATCCCTCCCCAAGAGCGTGGGAACGGAAGCAATTCAGCAAAAATGGATTGCATTAGATCGTCGCTCAGCCTAGCGGTGTGCGACGTTCAGCGCGGAAGAATACGCGAATCGGTGAGACAGGCCCCATGTTTCGACAGTCTGAACTTAAACGTCTTGAGGTAAAGAACAGAGAGAGAGAGAGAGAAAGAGGAACAAATAAGAAACAAGTACTGAATAAATGTCAAGTTCACATGGAAATAGAAGGCTAATAATGTATAGCTTATAGTTGAAATATAACAGTGGTTCCAATACCGAGATCGAATAAAAGGAGTCTGAATTGGCATATTTATTAGGAAATATTTATCGATCATGTTTTTAAAATTGACAGTTATCTACATGTGTATGTAAGTAAACAAAATTATATCTATCCATGTCCATATATGCATATAATTTTTCGCAATAAAAATTGAGCTCCCGCGGGAAACTTTAAGACGCTCTACACGGTCAAGTAGACGTTTATCGCCGTATTCGGAATACGAAAAGAATATAACATCAGTGAAAAAAGAAGAAGAAAATATAAGCAGTGAAAAGGAAGTTTCTGCACAAAAGAATCGGGATAAAATATGTAAGAACATTTCTTTCGGTAACATTAATTTCAAGTTTACTCCACTAAATAAAAAAAAACAAGTGTTATTAAGGCCATGCAATGAGTATAACAGCTGATCGAGTCAGTCCTGAGATAAATATTTTTCACCCATATTTAAAAATAAAAGTTTGAATATCGCGGAAAAATTTTCCGAAAATATTAAAAAATAGTAAATGACCATTTGTGGCAAGGCACAGAGTTGAGGGAAGAAAAAAGTTTATTTATGAAAATTATAAATATTGACCGATGCATTTCCGCTTCAGTATCATGTAATCTGTTTTACCCACAGACCCGTGGAAATGCGAAGTTGCTTGCTGCGATAGTGCTGCTCTGAAACAGCTGATACGTATTTCAGACACGCACAAAATGGAAAACTTCTTGTAGTGTTCTGGAGCACGGTCGGTATTTCTCCAAATTAGTACAAAACTTTTTTCACAATTCCAAATATTTAGGACCAGAGCCGCCTTCCTTCGAGCCTTCTACTTAGCGTGCTAAATTTTCAGTACGATATCTTCTTCCGTGCGGACGTAAGTTGACATGGGAAAGTATCGATATAGCTTCCAGTTTTATTTTATTCGGAATTTTTTTTTTCAAAACTTCCACCAGAAAAGACCAGAGCCGTAAACATTATTGTCTCCTCTTTCATTTCCCAAACTTTGAGCGCGATATCTTATTTCTTTTGGACGTAAGTTTACATTGCAAATTTGAGGACTAGCTTGGTCACGTGACCCTCTCGTTACATGGCCTTAAAAGCTTAGACTCAAACACCATCATGACATTAACTCTCTCTGTGAAGGAAATTTTAATCCGAGTGCCAAATTTTGATGGAGATTCCGAAAACGTCAACGCTTTTATTCGCGGGTGTAAAGGGGCAGGGAAAAATTCAAGAGATACCCCTATATTAGAATTTTTAGATTTGATATCCACCAAATTAACCGGAAAAGAACGTAAACTACTATCGTCACGTTTAGATTGGAACACTTCTTACAATGATTTTGAAAAAGACCTCAAGCGCACGTTTCGTACGATTTGGTCAAGTGAAATCAGTTGAGTGTTTCAGTGTGAGGACGAAAGAATAATTGACTATGCGAGTAAGGTGCAAACAATCGGGTCACAATATACTGATAGAAAATTTGAAAAAATATGCATCAAAACAATTTTTAAATTGTCTCTTAAGAAGCATTCGAATTCAGGTAATAACCGTCGAAACTAAAACTCTGACAGGTGCAATCGACATAGCAATTCAGGTAGAGCAGGACGAAATTGATCTCCAATATAGGGACAGACTCAGAAGCGGCAATAGCACTTCAGATAGTACAGAGAACTTAAAATCAGTTGCAAGAGTTCATTACTCTAACCCCGTTAGCACAGTTTTTGATAACACTTAAAAGTCGGTCAAACATATCCAAACAAAACAAAAGGATATAGAAATCAATCAAATTCCCCAAATCGATACGACTCGAATAACGGTAGTCCAAGGAGAAAACGCTTTCAACCAAGACAAAACCGATACGACGGTTGGTACAATCAAAACAGCAATCAACAACAAAATTTTCAAAATTATCACCCACATCAACAAAACACTCAAAACTCAAGTAATGATTCGAGATACCCTCCGAAGACTTATCAACCAAATCACCAAACACGTTATCGGACAGAATCCCAACCAAATTTTGAACCAAATTATCAACCAAATTTTCAACCAAATTTTCAACCAAATTTTCAAGCAAATTATCAAGCAAATTTTCAACCAAATTTTCAAGCAAATTATCAACCAAATTTTCAAACAAATTTTCAACCTAATTTTCAGCCAACCTTCCAACGAAGAGATTAGCAATGAGAATAACCACTACCTCAAGTTTAATGACTCTCACGCGTGTAGTTCCTCTCTACAAAATCCTTTTGATAATCGCGTATATAAGGAATACAAATCCTCGACAGATTCACAAAATTTAAACACACAAGCGACTCGCCAGATGGGCGCGCAGGCGAGTGGCGAAACAATGTTAAGACGTGCCACGGCGAAACTGAACTTAGAAAATGAGCAGTAATACAACTAAATACTCAGGCTAATGCTCCCACAATATTATTAGAGAGCGAACAATTGTTCTTAGAAAATTTAGAATTTCTTCTCGATACGGGAGCTGAAATAAACGTCGTAACACGACACGCATCACAGGAATGGATTTGTATTGACGATCTAGTCCGATTCGAAATAAATGGCGTAATTCCAGGTGTGGTTTTTTCAGAAGGTCAAATGATTATCAAATGCAACGACATTGATATTAAATTTCAAGTGGTTCCTAATTCATTTCCGATCAAAGAAATGGGGATTTTAGGTAATCCCTTTTTCTGGCAGCAGCGAGCGAAAATTTGCTATGAATCCCAATGTTTGAAATTGCGTAATCAAACTTTTCCATTTCAGAGCGGAGAGTATTTCACATTACCACCACGTTCAAAGAAAATAATTTTCGTAAGAGTCGAAGACACCTCACTTACGGAAGGATTCCTTCCTGAGTTAGATGCAGGCACGAAAAAGATTGCAAATTCCAGAAGTGACAAATTATCGTACGCCGACGCAGTCCATCATAGTATTTCTACGGTGGACGATAAACCTGTACACAAACAACCATATAGGCAACCTCATAGCCTCAAGGAGGGACTTCACAGGCAAACTAAACAATTACACAACGATGAAATTATTCGTTCATCCTCTTCCCCTTACAGCTCACCAATACTATTAATTCCGAAGAAACAAGATCCAAGGGGTAATAAGCGTTGGAAATTGGTAGTAGACTGTAGAGCCCTAAATGAAAAAACAGCAGGCGATGCGTACCCACTGCCAAATATACTTGATATACTTGACCAGTTGGGGAAAGCAAATTATTTTTCGGTACTCGACCTAGCTATGGGATTTCATCAAATTCCAATGGATTTCTTAGACAGGCATAAAACAGTTTTTTTTACCCCCTTTGGTCATTCCGAATACAACCGCATGCCATTTGGCTTAGAGGGAGTCCCTGCCACTTTTCAACGCTTGATGGATATTGTTTTGGCTGGTCTTCAAGGAATAGAAATGTTCGTGTACATTGACGACATTATAATCTGTGCTAAAAGCTTGGAAGAGCATGACAATAAATTTCATCGTCTTATGAGTCGTCTGCAAAGCGCAAACTTGAAATTGTAACCGGAAAAATGTTTTTCCCTAAAAAGAGAGGCATCATATTTGGGACACATCATCAGTAACCAACAAATTCGTCCAAATCCCGATAACATTAACGCAGTAAAAAAACTTTCCAGTACCAAAGACGAAACGTTCGAAAATTTTTAGCACTAGCAGGTTATTACCGCAGATGTATAAAATCTTTTCAAAAATTACGGAACCACTCTCAGATTTAACAAAACCAAGTGTTCGGTTCGAATGGACAGAGCAATGCCAACAAGCTTTTGATTTTCGTAAACAAAAACTTTACGAAGAGCCCCTTCTTCAATTACCATATTTCGAAAAACCATTTATATTAACGACTGACGCGTTAATCTTTGCCATAGGCGCCGTGCTTAGCCAAGGCGAAATTGGTAAAGATCTACCAATTTTTTTCGCATCTCGACTTTTAACACCTCGAGAAACGCGATACTCGACTATTGAATGGGAATGCGGGGCAATAGCCTGAGGAGTTGAGCATTGTCGTGCTTATTTATATGGGTGAAATTTTATCATTATCACAGATCACAAACCTTTAGAATACTTAAAAACAATAAATCATGAAGCAACCAGACTCGCAAAATGGAGGTTTAAGCTTGATTATTACGAATATCAAATAAAATACAAGCCCGAAAAATATAATGTAAACGTGGACGCCCTGTCACGTAATCCGGTCACAAAAGAAGTCTCCGAAATATTAGCACTAACACCACGAGAAATTATAAAGATTCAAAAAAGCGTAACAGAGCGTCGGACTCTGATACAAAATAATGTAAGGCAACAAAGAAGAGCGAAGAATTCCACCAGCCGAGTACAAGACTTCGTTTGGAAGACGAGTCGAGTGAAAATCCAAGGCAAACAAAAATTGCCCAGGAATAGACCGAATTATCAGCAAAAAGAAAAAGAGGTAGACCAAGGAAGTTTCAAAACCAAGAAAAGACGGGAATATAAATCAAACGGAAAAGAGGACGTTCTCGAAAGAATTTAATACAATCATAATTCAAAGAAATAAGCCGTAAAGGGAAGGCCCCAAGTAAAAATATCACCAGGGAAACATTGGTTTCGGAAGAATCTTCTATGGAATAGGAAAACATCTCAGAAACAGAAATCACGCCGATTTCATCAGCGGACGAAGAAGACGATGATCATCCTTTAGCAACTCCTCGAAGAATAGACTTATCCAGAGACATCCCAAATAACAATCGTAAGGTACAAATCAAAGTCTCGAAGATAAAGAGGAAAACAAAGAAAAAGAAGAAGCAGGGATAGAAAAACATGGAGTAGAAATACAGGAGGAACTACACAGGGGTAGAAACACAAAAGAAAACCCATTACACATTGTTGAAGATACAGTGGAAGAACCTCGTGATAGTCAACCCGGGAAGTCATCAAATTTAGACCAAAGAGTACAGAGCGATGCGGAATCATTCATAACAACAGCTGACCAATCGTGAAAACGTCGAAAAGAATTATTATATAAGAAATTCATCGAGAAATCAACCAAAGAATCAAGCATAGAATTAAATAAAAAACAAACGGAAGCGACAGAAGACGAGAAGTTAGTCCTAAGTGAAAACAATGAAAGAATATCCATCGAAGAATAAAAGCAGGCAGAACTCTGAGATGAAGCTAACGAAGCTCTGACAAATCTGCGACAAAGATCTAAAAGTCCCAAAGCATTAGAACCTTCAGTCCAGAAAACAAAAGCAGAGGCACACTCAACAGAAGAATGACCACCACCAACTCCAGATTAGTACAACAAAAATCTGTCGGCCGGTAAATCGATAACGAAAAATGGCAACAAGAAAAGGTTAACAAAATCCGAGCGTTGCAAGGGTAAGTCATTAGCAAAAATAATTATATCCAAAGAACACCTTTTTAAGAAAACAGATAACATTGCATTTTTCTTTACTGAAAATAATGATACAAATACAAATATAGTCCGTACCTTAACCTAACGATTCAAAAATCCGCGAAAGATATCCCGGATCCGAATATAATACAAGCATGTAACGAACAATTAAAACAACTGATAACAAAATTCTACATAAAATCGTTTAGAATGTCACGCGATCATGATCTACAAACTATAACGCAATGGGAATCTATTAAACGAATAGTCCCAAAAATGTTTCAAAACACTCAAATATCAATCACCTTATGTGACGAGAGTCTTTATACACCTTCGGCGAACAGAAGACGCGATATTATTAAAGAGTGTCTCGCGTCAACAGCATCAGGACATAAAGGGGTCATCAAAACCTACCATGGCCTCTTACAAGACTTTTAATGGTCTAATATGCTGCCAGATGTACGCGAAATCATTAAACGATGCCCGCAATGCCAAAAAAGCAAATCCATAAGAAATAAGCCGAGAGCTCCGATGATAATCACCGATACACCATCGGAACCATTCATCTGGAACCCAGATACATCAGTTACAAATTTTACAAGTAAGCTAATGAAGGAATTTGCGAAGGTCTTTAGAATTAAACATATCACATCCACTACATATCACCCACAATCAAATGCAGCATTAGAAGGCAGCCACCATGTTCTAACAGACTACATCAAACTCAATATGTACGGCAAGATTGCCAATTGGGACAAAATATTGCCAATCTCCATGTTCGCTTATAATACGAGCGTACATGAGGCAACAAGATTCACTCCACATGAACTGATTTTTGGCAATCGTGCGTATTTCTCATCAGGCATCATTGAACGGGAAAAAATTAGAACATATACTGATTACACAGATGAACTATGTAACCAACTTTTAGATAACAGAATAGTAACTGCATTGAATCAAAACAAAGCTAAACACAAAAGTAAAGAAATTTACGACAGAAAAGCATGACCAAGAAAATTTTTTTTAGGTCAAAAGGTTCGTTTACAAAAAGAAGTTAAAAGTGGGAAATTCGATGACGAAAACGTGGGATCTTATAAATCATAGCAATAAAAGACAAAAATAATGTTAGAATACGTATTAACCCTTCATTAGTTCACGATGTCCATACAGATAAAATAAAATCCGTCTATCTTATAGAGTGGGAGGAATAATGGAACCAGATGACACTGTCGAGATATGGGAGTTACCGCAGAGTTCGGGATTATTCTGGGAATACATGGGAGAACTCAAAACATATGATACAATTTGGAAAATGGTATCATACGTCGATCTTAAACAATGGAGATTGCAACAAGACATCGTCATCACAAATTTCAACATCCTACGGAGATTCTGCAACCAATTAGGACACAAATGTTTCAATACGGTCAAAGTCGAAGCCCTGAGCACATGAATCAGCAAGTTAAGTGAATTTGAGGATCAACTCAACGAATTATGGTCAAGTAGTCCCAACAATAGTCGCAGAAAACGGGCACCATTTGGGTTTTTAGGAACAGTAGCTAAAGTTCTATTTGGAAATTTAGGTGAAAATGATGCAATTCATTATGACACAAAAATAGAGGAAATTTCATATAACGCGGCGCAAATGGCGGTTATCTTAGAAAATTTCACACACGTTGTAAAATCGGAATTCAATGAAAATAAAATCAATTGGACCTTATTGGCCAAGAAGGAAGAAGAATTTGCTCAGCATATGGAAAACCAATTAAAAGATGTAAATAATAAAATACAAGATCTGCAACTATCTCAGGAATTAGAAGTCCATATCGCGACATTAGATGCGCACTTGTCGAAGTTCGAATTGGAAACCATAATGTTGATAGACGCAATTTTATTTGCCCGACAAGGCGAAATTCATCCAACAATTTTATCCTCAAAGCAAATACTCAAATGCATCGAAGCAATTCAAAACCAAAACCGAATCTCGAGTTACCCGTTAGGGTGGGCCAAATTACACATAATTTTCCGAATCGAAGCGTAATAGCGCAACAAAGTTGCTACTCGTCGCCCTGATTGCAATACATTTTCTTTTTTCAAATCGGACCATATCTTCCGGTCGCACATCGCGTTCAAAGTTTCGAAACATCGTCAAAAATTGAACACGTTTTGGGATTTTTTCTTAGGAAGTTATAGTAATCGAATTTCGTTCGAAATCAGTATGTGACCTCTTCTAAATATCCTTTGACTAAAAAAAACATTCCCCTACTCATTTTCCTCTCCTGTAAGGGTGGGGGAGGAGCAAATATCGTAAGAAGGAGCCATTTTATGGTCGTTATTTTCCTCGTGTGAAGTGTGATGGTGCGATCGGCTAAGGCGTTAAAAGCGTTAAATTATATCATATTTAGAACAGTATTACGTAAATATACATGAGCCGCAATATGATGGGAGGGGAGGGGGGATGTGAGCCTCAGCGGGGGTTGACCAATGGCCAAGCTGGGTGGGCGGCAGCTGGTTCTAGGAATTCACCTTACCGCTGCGCGCAACATGCCAACCAGACAAGTCGAGACGGGTCGAATTTTAGTATTTTACTGTGCATTTTAGTGTTGATTAGAGAAGGAGTTTGATTGACAATGACGTCGAGGACGCTCGGTCAAAAATTTCATTCTCCTTTATTTGGACCGCCTAAAAGTCTGAACAAACAGATTCTTCCTTCACATGCTGATGTTTTGCTACACTGCCAGCATGTTAGATATTCTTTAGCCCTTACTTCGGCCAGTCAAAAACAGGATGTCAGTTTCTCTGCAGTAGCTAATGTCGTTGCTGATGATATAGAGTTCATTCGCACTAAGGCATCTTTGCCGAAGGTCTCTAGCACGAGAATTATACAACTTATCAAAACTCTTCATGATAAGTATTACTACATTCGTAACAAGTTAAACAGGGACAAAAAATACCTGGAAACACAAGAAGAGTACGCACAATACATTTCTGACTGTTAAATAAAGTTTTTTGACCGAGCGTCCTCGACTTCATTGTCAGTCAAACTCCTTCTCTAATCAACACTAAAATGCACAGTAAAGCACTAAAATTCGTTACGCCTCGACTTGTCTGGTTGGCACGTTGCGCGCAGCGGTAAGGCGAATTCCTAGAACCGGCTGCCGCCCACCCAGCTTGGCCATTGGTCAACCCTCGCTGAGGCTCACCTCCTCGCAGTCCTCCCATCATATTGCGGCTGATGTATATTTACGTAATACTGTTCTAAATATGATATATTTTAAAGCTTTTAACGCCTTAGCCGATCGCACCAGCACACTTCACACGAGCAAAATAACGACCATAAAATGGCTCCTTTTTACGATATTTGCCCCTCCCCTCACCCGTACAGGAGAGGACGATGAGAAGGAGAATTTTTTTTTAGTCAAAGGATGTTTGGAAGAGGTAACATACCGGTCTTGAATGGGATTCGATTACTGTAACTTACTAAGAAAAAATCCCAAAACATGTTCAATTTTTGACGATTTTTCGAAACTTTGAACACAATGTGCGACCGGAAGATATGGTCCGACTTGAAAAAAAAAATTGTATTGCAATCAGGGCGACGAGTAGCAACTTTGCTGCGCTATTACGAATCGATTCGGAAACTTTCGTGTAATTCGGCCCACCCTATTACCTATTGCCATAATGTCCCATAAAACGTATCATTTGGTTAAACTTTCCGACATCACAATTTTTTTCAAAAATTCAAAAATAATATTCATATTACAATTTCGACTTTTAAATCTGGAAATATATGACCTGTACAAGTATACGCCTATACCTGTGAGGCAAAATGTCAATAATGTAACTAGAATTTTTGCATACATTGTTCCTGAATCCAAATATTCGGCTATATCAAAGGATAAATTAAAAGACATAAGTCTATCAGAGGAAGATTTAGCTACATGCAAACTATTTCAAAATGTATTGTTAGTTGAAGTTAGAGGGATGTAATCGTCTCTGGAAATGTAGATAAAAGTAGAATAAAATAAATTTCTGAAAGTTTATAATTTGTATTGTTTATTATTCTATCAAAAAAAAATGTTTCTTAAATATAAACTGAAGCTATATAATTTTCAAAGAAAAAATTAAGAAATGAGGCAAAATATCAATTAAAATTGTAATGTTTTCTTCAAAAATAATTAAGCCAGGATGAAATAATATTTCCAATTATAGTGCAAATTTGAAAGAAGTCTCAGTCGTCGAAAATATAACATATAAATCTTTTCATCCGATAAGATAAGGGTCGTATTTCGAGAGCACTCACACACTTGGATCTAAGACATAACATTGACACAACACATAGAACTGGTAACGGTAACGCCCGACCAGCTAGACCAAGTTTCAAATATAGGAAAAAATAACATGTTTCCAACATATAATACATAAACGTATATGTACATGAGTATATGAATCCGTAATTAGGTGCGTTATTACACAAACGATTTTTCCCACTCTCACACATTTCTTAAAATTTTTGTGCATACAGTTATGAAATACTTTCTTAAGCTAGTCTTTTTGATTTCGCCAAACTGCTATTTCCACATTAAATCCTTTGCTTCATTCACATTTTCTGTCGTAATTATTTTTATTATAATACAACCTCGATTCTTGATTGTCGATCAATCATTTGCGTATGATGTTCACTAGGTTAAAATCTCAAGACGGTATAAATTTAATTTTCATTTTATAATAGTGCATTACACTAATTTTTCGATATACAACTGAATTAAATAAATTGGGGAACCCATAAGGGTTTGTAAATAATACAAGTAAATTAGACAAAAAACATTAATTGACCTAAATGCAGTAGAACTGAAATCAATTCAAAAGAGTTCAAGAAAATTCTGCAGAATTCAAGAGCATTCAATAGATTAACATGAAAGTTAAAGAATGCAAGTGAATTAATTAACATTTACTCGAAAGAAATCATTCAATATGTAGCAGGCGTTAAAATAGTTATTTCAATTCGAGTTGAAATTCAAGTTTTTACTTCAATACAACCGAGTTCATTAAAATTAAGATGAATTTAAGATAAATTTAGAAGAAATCAAGTAAATTCAGAAACGGCTCGTATCCCTGCTCAAAATGCCGGCCAGAATTCGATATGAATCCGGATAGAACACGGATTTTTATTATTTTCTATCCGGAACCTTACACGGTATTTATATCCTACTTTTTATCTGGTTCTATCCGGTAATTGACCGGTGCATAATATTTATTCGATCTGTTTTTCTATCCGTGTCTATACGGAATTTTTTCGGTCTGCATATTACTCTGATCGGTTTTTTCTCGGATTCTACCCAGAAACTTATATGGTATTTGTATCCTACTTTTCATCCGGTTATATCTGGCACTTGACCGGTGCATACAATTTTTTCTCGATCTGTTCTTGTATCCGTATTTATACGGAATTTTGTCTGTCCCTATATTACCCTATTCGGTTCTTTATCAGGTACTGTCCGACACTCCGTCAGTGTAATTAATTTGGTCCATCGGGTTATTTATCCGGCTCTATGCGGAATATTTTCAGTGCCCATATTGCCCTACCCAAGTTTTTGTCAGGTTCTATCCGAATTCTTATACGGTGTCATGAATTTGGCCTATCTGGCTTTTTATCCTGCTCTTTGCGGAATATTTCCGGTGTCCATATTTCCCCATGCGGAATTTTGTCAGGCTCTACCCGGATTCTTATACGGTGTCATAAATTTGGCCTATCTGGTTCTTAGTCCAGCTCTATGTGAAGTAGCTCGAAACAGATAAATAAATGTGCAAAAAAAGCTATTTTATATATAAGAAATGCACTCAATTTATTTATGAAATTATGCAGTTGCTCCGTACGGTTACTTACAAACATAATCGCACGCAGAAACGCTATGCAGAATCGCACCCGCCGGGAATCCGAACCCTACCTAAAACAACCTAAATCTAAACCGCTCGCTCTAGCTAATTACGCTAATGTATCGTTTGTCTTTTGTCGACAAAATCTATGCCAAGCTTTTTCGCTGAAAATCCAGGGCTAACGGAGGAATATTTTTTCGTTTTACACAATTTATGTAAATATGTGGATTCGAAAATGCGTCAAATCATATTCAGATTTTATTAATTTTAATTTTAATAGTTATGTATTTGAACATTCATTTAATCCGTGATTCCTGCTCAAATTGTAAAACTTCTAAATTTAAAGGATTTATTACTTTCAGATGTATTATAAGTGAAGAATATTAAAATTTTATTACAATTTTACAGCATAAGAAAATAATCTAATGATTAGTTATACTAATCTCATTCAGTAAAAATTTTGAAGTAAAAATAAAAGCAGCTACTAAAAATGATTTATTGGAACATTCCAGTTGAAAACATTGCTCCAGATAAACAATACTAGAATCTGAAATAAATATTGTAACTTTAAAGTTGCACTCGAACATCAAATCGAAGGCTAGCTGAAATTAGAAGTCTTAAAAATGAAAAAATTAAAATAATAAAGCTTTTATTTCTGTTTTTAGATCTAAATAAAAACAATCTTCTAATGTAAGTTCTTACATATTTCCAGATACGGCCACATAAGATTCCGTCGAGAAAATAATTTCATTTTCTGTTTCTGATGTTCTGCTAAAAGCCGGATAGATTCAGATAAAAAAACATTTTCGGAAACAGTTCCTGATAGGACCGCATAAGACTCCGCCGGACAAGTTTTCTGTTTCCGGTCTTCGATTTAAAGCCGGATAGATCCAGATAGGCAATCGTGTTCGGGCTTGAACGATAACAGTCTTTTAATGTAAGTTCCGATATAGTTTTTGATAGGGCCGCATAAGATTTCGTCGGGCAGATAATTCAATTTCCTATTTTCGATGTTCGCTTCAAAGCCGGATACATCCGGATAGATAATCGTTTCCGGACTTGGACAAAAAGAGTCTTCTAATGTGAGTTCCGACATAGTTCCTGATAGGGCCGCATAAGATTCCGTCGGGCAAATAATTCAATTTTCTATTTTCGATGTTCGCTTTAAAGCCGGATTGATCAACACAGGCAATCGTTTTCGGGATTAAACGAGAACAGTGTTCAAATGTAAGTTCCGACATAGTTCCTGATATGGTCGCATAAGATTCCGTCAGGCAAATCATTTCATTTTCTATTTCTGATGTTCGCTCTAAAGCCGGACAGATACAGAGAGGCAATCGTTTTTGGAATTAAGCAAGAACAGTCGTCCAATGTCAGTTCCGACATAGTTCCTGATGAAACCGCATAAAATTCCATCGGGCAAATAATTCAAATTTCTATTTCCGATGTTCGCTTTGAATCGGATAGATCTAGATAGGCAATTCTTTTCGGACCTAAACAAAAGCAGTCTTCTAATGTAAGTTTCTACATAGTTCCTGATAGGGCCGCATATGATTCCGGTGGAAAAGTAATTCAATTTCCGATGTTCGATATAAAGCCAGATAGATCCAGATAGGCAGTCGTGTTCATAATTAAACAAAAACAGTCTTCCAATGTAAGTTCCGACATAGTTTCTCAACGGGCTGCATAAGATTCAGACGGACAAATAATTCAATTTTATATTTTCGAAGTTTGCTTTAAAGCCCGACAGATCCAGACAGGCAATCGTTTTCGGAATTAAACAAGAACAGCCGTCCAATTTAAATTCCGACATAGTTCCTGATGGGGCCGCATAAGATTCCGTCGGGCAAATAATGCAATTTTCTATTTTCGATGTTTGCTTTAAAGCCGGGTAGATCAAGACATGCAATCGTTTTCGGACGTGAACGAAAACAGTCTTCTAATGTGAGTTCCGACATATTTCTTGATACGGCCGCATAAGATTCCGTCGGGCAAATAATTCAATTTTCTATATCTGATGTTCGCTT
>CAKNXH010064020.1:54773-107673 GCA_932178445.1 Andricus quercusramuli | reverse complement strand
TACAGTGAGGCCAAATTCATAGTAGTCATAGCCATTAGTGCGGAAGAGATGCTCTTATGCGCCATCTACTGGTGTCTCACTTGCACTCACGCTTCCCTATGACTACTATGAAGTTGACCTTACGGTATATATATTGGGGTGGGTCGAAAATAAATACTTTTGGAATTCGAAATCGCTACAATACGGAAAAGTAGCGTATTGGGGTCCTAAAAAAGTATAATTAATTTGGAATCGATCGACATGTAGTTTTTTTACCAGCGCTCGAAAAAAATGTTTCAAAAATTTCTTGTTTGTAGAGTTTTTCAATTTTATTGAGTTTTAATTTTTTTCTAGATACCTGGAGGTCAAGAAAGTCTTCTCAATTTCTTTCGGATTTTAATTTTTTATTTTCTAAGAGATAATTCCTATTTAATTTACCATTGTTTTCGGAAAAATTTTTTAACACGTTTGTAAATAGGAGGAGAATTATTTCAGGTACATAAAAACTTTTTAGTGACAAAACTGCATTAGAAAAAAAATCTCAAGACCCACGAACCAAAATTGGCAATACAGGGAATTTTAAAAATTTGGATTTTAGTATTTTGTGAACTTACCTTCATAAATTTTTGTTAAACATCTTTTTGAGCATGTGTGGGTTTTTCAAACATAGAAATACACTTAAAAAAAATCTACAAGACCCAGGAATCGAAATTGGCAATACGACAAATTTATAAAAAATTTATTTTGGTATTTTATGAACTTATCTTCATAACATGTAGTTGAAATATTTTTGTGAGCATGTATTGGTTTTTCAAACATAGAAATACACTAGACAAAAAATCGACAAGACCTAGGAATCGAAATTGGAATTACAGCAAATTTCAATTAAGATTTGTGGATCTTGCCGAATTTTTTGTGTCATGTTTCTAGGCTTAAAAAGTCTACATAAGCTCGAAAAATGTTATACTTATAAATGAATAAAATAATTCTGTTAACTACAAAATTCTGGAATAAGAAAATTTGCGGTCATTGAATTTCGATTCCTGGGTCTTGTGGATTCTTTTTCTATTGTGTTTATATGTTTTAAAAAACCACACATGCTCTCAAAAATGTTAAACTACAAGTTACGAAGATGAGTAAATCAAATACCAAAATCAAAATTGTTTAAATTCGCTCCATTAATTTTCATTCCTGGGTCTTGGGGATTTTTTTTCTAGTGTATTTCTATGTTGAAAAACCCACACATGCTCACCAAAATGTTTAAACTACAAGTTGTAAAGATAAGTTCATGAAATACCAAAATTTTTAAAATCGCTCTATTGCTAATTTCGATTCCTGGGTCTTGGGGA
Source organism: Andricus quercusramuli (assembly GCA_932178445.1). Lineage (NCBI taxonomy): Eukaryota > Metazoa > Arthropoda > Insecta > Hymenoptera > Cynipidae > Andricus > Andricus quercusramuli. Next base: position 106,345 of record CAKNXH010064020.1, on the reverse strand, counting down.
TTTTGTTTCTAGTGTATTCCTATGTTCAAAAAACCCGCACATACTCACAAAAATATTTAAACTACATCTTGTGAAGATAAGTTCATGAAATACCAAAATGAAACATTTTTCAATTCGCTGTATTGCCAGTAACGATTCCTGGGTCTTGTGAATTTTTTTCGTAGTATATTTCTCTGTTTGAAAAACCCACACATGCTCACAAAAATGCTTAACTACAAGTTATGAAGATAAGTTCACAAAATATCAAAATCAAAATTTAAAAAATTCGCTGTATTGTCAATTTCGATACCTGGGTCTTGGGGATTTTTTTTCTAATGCATATTTGTCACTAAAAAGTTTTCATGTACCTCAAATTATAGATTAAAATCCGAAAAAAATTGAGAAGACTTTTTTGATCTCCAGGTATGCAGAAAAAAATTGAAACTCAATAAAATTTAAAAACTCTACAAACAAGAAATTTTTTAAACCTTTTTTTTGAGCACGTGTAACCAAGCTGATTGTCGATCGATTCCAAATTAATTACACTTTTTTAGGACCCCAATACGCTACTTTTCTGCGTTGTAGCGATTTCGAATTTCAAAAGTATTTATTTTCGACCCACCCACATATATATATATATAACTATAACCACCCGCTCCGACGAAATCCTGCGGTTGTGTATATATATATGGGACTTGCATGTTGGTGACGGAAGTGAGAACGTGTTTAGTAACAGGTGGTGAGAGGATTTTACGGAGTTTGTGGGGTAGGTGTGAGTGGAGTGTGAAGGTGGAAACCGAGGAGGTGAGTAGGGTTGTGTGGCGTGAATTGGGGAGATAAAAAAGTTATTTCGAGCGTAGGTGGGAGGTGGGATTTAAGTAAATTGAGAAAGTGAGGTTTGGTTAGCGAGGCATCGGGGGAGTTTGTGGTCAGGAGGCTTGGGCCTTCGAGGGTCAAGGGTGGTTCTCGAAAATTTGGGGGATGTTAAGAGAGAGAAAGGGGTGTTTGCAGGGGCTGTGAGGAATTGAAAAAAAAAATCACGTGCGTCCTAAACTATGACCCAAGACAGATTTATGTGTAAACATCTTGGGTAAACGTTGACTGAAATTGAAATCTTTAATAGAGAACTGCTATTTTGCATTTTTTGGGGTCACTTTCCAAGCATAATAACAATTCACAAAAATTTAATAACAAGTAGCTCTTTTTCCATTTTTTTCTAAATCAAGCTTTTCCCATTTAAAACGCCATGTTAATTTCAAAGGCTCGGTGGTACGGGTTAACTTCGACAAAAAAAAAAGAAAACAAGAAAAATGTTAAGTTGATAAACTGTAAATAAATAAATGTAGTATTTATTTTTGAAATTGAACTGTAGCACGACTCTTAACAATAGAATTATAATAAAACTGATTTTATAAGACGATTCTGAATCTGTTTATAATTAAATAATTTATAGATTTTTACGTTAAAAATTGAACTATTTCAATTTGAATGCCTTACGTAATTAATGAAATGTATGCATCCGATTGAAACTTCAAAATCTTTTTTGAAGTTTCAAGAACATTTCAATTAATATATTTATAATTTTAAAGTTTTCATTGTTTCATTTTTTTTTAATTTTTCATTTAAGATTTTCAAGAAACAACTTATAATCACTAAATTGTACTGTTTTTAAGTTAAAATTGTTCAAAAATGATATGATTTTCAACACTTAAAAAATTCATTGATTCATCCTTCAAACTATTTTATTTGGGACCGTACTTAAATTACGTAACAGCTTAAGGGGGAGGGAAGGGTCAAATGATTTTGTTACGATTTGTTACTGAAGGGGAGGGGGGGTCCTTCATTCATGTACGTAATTTTCGGAAATTCACAAATTAAATAAGTATCTCGCAGAAATTTTATTAATTAAAATTACAGAAATTTAATCTGAATTCAACTTTACGCACCAAAGAAAACTGGTGAGTGAAAAAAGGAACCTAGCCAACAACAATTTTTTTTAATTCAGGAAAAAGTCAGGGATTTGGAAAAAAAATCTTACAAAAGTCCTAGATTTATATAACTTTAAATAACTGTCAAGCCGAATAGATTTAAAAAATTTCAACTTTTATTTGAAATTATTTTATTCCGCTTATAAAAGATTCTAGGTTCAAAACGTTACAAATGTAATATTCTGGTTTTTGAATATTAATGGTCAGGGAAAATGAAAAGGTGGTTAGGGAAAAATTAGAGAATTTTTAAAATTAAGTTTTACAGTAATCCTGATATAACATTCTTCTTAGTAATTTATTTGCTTTGTATTTATATTTCTTTTTTTGCAGTTGCTTCTTCCTGTAAATGATCTTTTTAGTTGTAAATTTCATTATTTGTTTGAAAATGCAACAGTTTTGTTCAAAAATTAATCTTTTTGCTTGAAAATTCCACTATTTCATAGAAAATTTACTTTTTGACAGAAATTAATATTTTGGTGTTGAAAAATAAGTTTAAATGTTTTTTGGATAAAAATCCAACTATTTTTTGGAAAATGTATATTTTTTATTAAAAAAATCATCTATCTGAGCAAAAAATTAATCTATTTTTGATAAGAATGCAACTGTTAGGTTGAAAATTCAACTATTTCGTAGAAAATTTACTTCTTATTCAAACTGTTTTTTTTTTGAAAATTTTTGTTGAACCACTTTGTTAAAAAATAATTTTTTCGTTGAAGATTCATATTTTTATTTAAAAATTCATCTCTTTGGTTAAAGTTTGACTATTTAGTTGAGAACTGATTTTTCATAATTGAAAATTTAACTGCGTGAGTAAAAGTTGAACTATTCTGTTGAATTTGTTTTTAATGAAGCTTTACTTCTTTGGTTAGAAATTTAACTATTTTGTTGAAAATTAATTTTTTTGCTGAAAATTCCTATTTTTCTGGTTGAAAATTTAATTTTTCTACAGAAAATTCGTCTTTTGGCTTTCAGGATCAACAATTCAGGTGAACTTTTTTTTTCTTTCATCACTGAGAAATCTTTTTATTTGTTGAAAATTCGTCTTTTTCATTTTGAGATTAATTTTTTTTCAGTTACACTTCATCCTTCTAGGTTGAACTATCAACTATTAAACTTTTTTGTTACGAATTTTCATTTAAGGTTGAAAATTTAACTATTTCTTTGAAAATTCAATTGTTTTGTAGAGAATTTAATTATTTTGTAGAAAATTTAAGTATTTTCTTAAGAAGTCATCTCTTATCGTAGAAAAGTCACTTTTTTGGTTTAAAAGAAATAAATTTCAAAATTTTTGATTTGTATATGTATGTTAATGGGATTTGAATGTTAATGGTTGAAGAAAAAAAATTGGTCGAAGAAAAATCATAGAATTTTAAAAATCAAGTTTTCTCCCTGCACAGCACGCATTATCTTAAATACAACTAATTTCCACTAGTTTCAAGTCCCATATCTTATTATTTCTGGAAACCATAAATTACGTACAGCAATAGGGGGGTAGAAACATTTTGTTACGGTTCATTACATGGGGAGTGGAGACGCTCGATTATCCGTTACGTAATTTACGTACGGCCCCTTCGCTAAAACGCATTTTTTCCTTTGCCTGCTTAGTCAAGCATAGTTTATAAAATACCGGTGCGGACCGATATGAGTTCTCTGAAAGAACACATTGTGTGGCATTTATATAACGCATCTACATTTAGAATTAGGCTAATTATATTTCCTGAAGAAGATTAATAAATTCTATCACTTATATCCAGAAAACAACAATTTTCCACGATTTTAAGATAATATAAGATCAAGTATTCTAATCCGGCAAAATATGCCGCATTTGAATTTTCTTTTCCGGTATATTTTGTAGTGTACTAAATTGAACTCTACAGAATTTAATATGAATTCAAAATGAGAGAGAGAGAGAGAGAGAGAGAGAGGGAGAGAGAGAGGGAGAGAGATGGAAAAGGAGAGAGAGATGGACAAAGAGAGAGAGTGAAGGGCTCCTTTCGGTGGTTGAAGAAAAGCGAGCCTCCGGTCTGTGCCATAAGACACAACGTGTGTGTCACAGGCCTGCGTTACACTATGCAGTCGTGGTTTCATTCGAGTCAGGCGCGACTCCCCATATCGAGGTCCAAGATGTTTACGCATCAAAAAGGAAGTAAAAAAAGGGAAAATTTGAAGGTGATAGACGTCTTCAGAGACATCTGTCGGTTGCAGAGGGGACTGCATGAAGAGGCCCCAGTTACCGACGGCAGAGCGGGAGGTGGGCAGCGACAGTGCTGGCAGTGCTGGTAGCGAGATTGATGGGGAGGAAATTTTCCACGTGCCACGACGGCCAACAGCGCATGGATCGGTGTCTGGTGGCGCGTCGAGGAGAGGGAGAAAGCGGGACGGTGGGAACGAAGGAAGAGAGAAGTTAAGGCAGAGAACGTCAAGCGCAAGTGACGGGGAGGATCTCTTGAAGAGGAAGAGAGACAGCCGAGAGAGTCCGGACAAAAGCGTAGTAGAGCGTCCGTTTAAAAAAAGCGGGAGAACACAGAGGACACCCCGCCCCCCAAAATGGAGGAAAATTTGAAAAAGGGGGCTCTCGGGATGCTGATAAGCGAAATCAGGGGGCTGAGGGAGGACGTAAGGGGAACCAAGGAGCAGATGGAAGGCATGAGAGGGAGGACTTGAGAATCAGAGATACGAAATCGGAAAAGGACGTGAAAGAGCTGAGGCAGAAATTAGAAGGCTTAGAGAGGGAAAGGAAAGAAAAAGAAGTTAAAGTAAAGAAGATGGAGGAGAAAATTAGGGTGTGGAAGGAAAGGACGGATAAAAGCTTGATAAAATGGAGGGCAGGATGGAAATGGAAGAAGAAGACGGAGGTGTGGGGAGCGAGATTAGAGGTATTTGGGAGAGAGTAGAAAACATGATAGAAGAAAAAGTGGGAGAGCGTAGGAGTGAAAAGGAGGAGAGGGCGGATAGGGTAAGGTTAAGGGCAATGGACTTGAGAATGTAGAGAAAAGAGAAGGCAGACAAGAGGAATATTATTGTGATAAAAGGTTTGAAGCTAAAGAGCGGGAAAGAAAGAGAGGGCATGGAAGCGCTGCTACAAAGCATAGGGTGGGTTAAAGGCAGGGTGGGGGAAGTTAAGTTGGAGGGGAGGAAGGACAAGGAAGTGGCGGTTGCGAAGTTGGAGAGCTGGGAATTGAAGTTGGGGGTAATGCGGAATAAGAATAGGATAAAGGATAAGGCAGTGTTTATCGATCACCATTTGACGAGAAAGGAAAGGGATGTGCAGAGAATGCTAAGCGACAGGGCTGGAGGGAGAGGAGTGAGTGGAGATCGCCAAGGTAGGATATGAGAAAATAAAAGTAGACGATGAGGAGTTCTGGAGGTCTATCCAAGAATTTGACGTTGTGGGACTGGTAGAGACGTGAGTAAACAGGAAGGAATGGGATAGAATAGAGCCGAAGCTTCCAAGGGGGTATAGATGGAGACTCCAGGAGGCGGTCAGAGTGAAGAAGAAAGGAAGGGCTAGTGGGGGAATTAAAACGGGGGTTAGAGATGGAGTAGAGGAAGAAGTTCATGGAGGGGAAGAGAGGAAGGGAGTGCAAATGAGGGAATTAAAAATAGGAGGGGTAGCGTGTAAGTTTGTAACAGTGTACAATAAGGATGAGATGGAAAGAATTAAAGAAAGGTTGGAAGACTTGCTAGGCGAAAGAGAGAAGGGTATAGTGGTACTGGGTGGGGATTTTAATGCGAGGATTAGGAGGGAAGGGGGCCTTCACAGCGAAGGCAGTGGCAAATGGTATGGCAACTGGGACGAAGAGGGAGAATACACATATTTAAGTAAGTTGGGGGTATCAGTGATAGACTATATGGTCATGAATATGCAAGGGTGGGAGGAGACGGTGAAATTCGCAGTAGAGGGGAGGGTGGAATCAGACCATCAGCCATTAAGTATGTGGATAAGAGAGGAGGGTGGCGGAAGACAAGGCCAGAAAGAAGTCTCGATAGGGGAGAGGGTGAACTGGACGAGGGAGCCGATAGAGAAGTATCATGAGCAGCTAGGATTTGTACGCTTTAAAGGGGAGTCGGTGCAAGAGATATGGGAAGATCTGAAAGAGAAGGTGAATGGGTGTGTGCAAAAGAAGGTATTTAGAAAGAAGAAGAAAGGACTGGTGAAGCCGTGGTGGGATAGGGAATGTGAAAAGATGGAAAGGAAGGTGAAGAGGAAGTACAAGAAGTGTAAAGAGGGTAATGTGAGAAGGGAGGAGTATGTAGAAATGAGGAAGGGGCTTAGATTGATGTGTAAGAAGAAAGAACAGGGAAAGGAGAAAGATCTGGAAGAGGAGGTAGCAAATGTTAAGACAGAGGGGGACGTCTCGAAGATAATAAATAGGTTTAGGAAGCGTAGGGTGGGGGTTAGTGAGAAGATAGGGAGTGAGGAGTGGAGCGAGTTTTTTTAAAGAATTATTCCAGGGCGCATGGAGGGTTTCAATAGGTTCTGGCTCTCTCGGGAGAAGAGGATGTGTGAACTGTGTGGGAAGGGGGATGCAAGTGTGGAGCACTGGTTGGAGGAGTGCGTAGAGGTGGAAAGAAGTGAGATAAGCATGGAGGTATTGATGCACGAAAAGGGGGGGAAAAGGGCAGTAGCATGGGTGAAGGGAGTATTTGGTAAGATGGAGGAGAAGAGAAGGAAGGAGGAAGAGGAATGGAGAAGGAAAGATTGTAAATAGGAGAAGAAGTACATATAAGTAAGTTGTGAATATTGTAAATAGTGGACAAGTAGTAGGTATTAGTTGCGAAAACAGAGGTTGGCAAGCGAGGCAATGCGAGAAAGTAGGGACATGCGAGCGAGGCGATGCAAGGCGAGGAAGGCAAGGCGATAATAGCGTGCGGTCTTAGAGATAAGGAATGGATGTATGTTTGTTTTATATTAGGGTCGTTCAAAAAACAACAACATCCAGAAATTTTAGGTTCTCTTGCATATTTCGGTTCTAAATCATGAAAAAATATCACTGTATAAGTTTGAGCCAAATCGGAGTGTATTTAGTGCTCTCTCAACGGCGTTAAAGCCTCAATAGAGCATATCTTGGAAATTACAAGAGATAAATGATTTTAAATATAGGTCTCTGAATTCGTCTTCATTTTCTCTATAATTTAGAATGAATAATAAAACTTAATAATTTTAAGCTATGCACGAGAATATGGAAAACACACGACATACAAGTTTCTATATTAAATTCACCATCACAGTTGTATTCCTCTTGTAAATCTGCACAATTTTTATCTTCTGCTCATGTTCCCTAAAATGAAAATTTTGAAAGTTATGAATGGTTTAAAACTTCCTAATTTACTGTTTGGAAAAAACAAAGTTTATATGAAACAGTGGATCACTTGCGCTAAAACATGCGATGCTTCGATGAACGATCTTTAGTTCATTCGCGCACTTCAAAATTATACTGAAGTATCGAGCAAAACTTCTGCAGCAGAAAAAATTTCTAAAGCAGCTCTTACTGCAATTCAGCGACATTTGTGATATTTGAGCCAAGAAATGATTCCTCTCTGCTGATCCGAAGATCAGAAACACACTTGATCCATTAAATACGAAGAAAAAGATAACATTGCTAAAAAATCACTTAAATCCTTTATTGGGCCTGCGTCCTACATCTTATTTCTTATTTCAAAGTTTGATATTGGACACATTATTTTTAAAAGAAGATGTTGAAAAATGGGAAACGCTCAAACCTTGCCAGAAAGCAAGAGAGACAATAAAATCATTCAAATGCATCAATGATTGTGCTGAACGAGATGTTGCTCTTGCAACCACTTTTAATGAATCCCTTACGAGAAGTGAAGAAGAGAAGCAACTAATTTTTCAAATCGTAGAGGATCACCGAAAACGGTATATAGCATTCAGGAATGAAAAACGTATTGTTTTTACATGTTCTTATTATTAAATGCAACTTAAATAGATAATATATATTGAGTATCATTTAAGCGATTAATAACTTTTAAAATATTAATTTTAAGGCAAATAGAAACAGATGAAAATTGTTCAGATTTACAAAAGGAATACAACTGTGATGGTGAATTTGATATACACACTTTAATGTCGTATATTTCTCTTTTTTTTTATAGTTTAGGAATATTAATTTTTATGAATCATCTTAGATTATAGAGGAAATCCAGACAAATTCAGAGACCTATATTCAAAATCATTTATCTCTAATAATTTCCGAGATATGCCCAGTTAAAGCTTTGACGCCGTTGAGGGAGCTCTAAATATACTCCGATTTGGCTCAAAATTATACAGTATTATTTTGTTGTGAGAAAGGGAAATTGGAGCGTTCGAATTTTTTGAGGTTAGGAGTAGAAAAATAGTTGTCGGGCAATGGGGGGCAAGAGGTAGGCGAGTACAGAGTGGGAAACGTCGCGGACTACTTGGTAAGGCAGGATTGCTGACCGTACGAAGTCGGCAAACTGGCGATAGAGGGCAGATAACGGATGAAACAAGAGCTGACGATGTTAAGAGCGCAGTTACTGGAAAGAAGGAAGAAATTAACAGTAGCGATGACGAGACATTGGAGACACCTACCAGGGTTGGGTCGGCTGAGAGAAGGGCATCACGCACGGGCCAGAAAAATGAGAGGAAGGGGACGATGATTCTGAAAGGGACAAGGATAACAAGAAAGTTAAGATTAAACGAAAAACACCAGACAGAGATAGGGGGTGGGGGGATGTTTGAGAAGCTAGAAGCCCTCATAAAAGGGTTTAGAGAGGAAACAAGGAAGAGACTGGATTATATGAATAGATATATGAATAGGTAGGGGAAAGACGTTGGGGGGGAAGTAAGAAAATTAAGAGAAAAGTGGAAAGAGTGGGATGAACTCTGGAATATGAGCATATGGGGAAGGAAACAGAGAGTGCGGGAAAAGTAGAAGTGAGTGATAACTTGCAAAATGAGAATGAAAGATTAACGAAAAGACTGAGTGAGATTGAAAGAAGATTGGAAGGGGAAGAAAGTTAAGAGAACAGGAATGACGAAGGAAGGAAAAGAAGGAATGTTTATAGTAAGAGTAGGGAGTGAGGAGGAGAAAAAAAAATTATGGAGAACAAAAAATTATTGAAAGGAAGGAGGGAGAGAATTGAAGAGGATTTAACATGGAGGGAGAGGAAAAGGAGATGGCAAATAGAGCAGAGAGCATGGATAGAGAGGAAAAAGGGGTGCATGATATGAATAGAGAGAGAGAGAGACAGCTTATGGATAAATGGGGAGGTATGGTCCTGGGACGAGGAATCAATAGGAATAAGGAAAAAAGGAAAAAGAGTTGAAAAAGGTAGAAGAAAGGAACATGAAAAAGAGGTTAGAGATCAAACAGAGGAGTTTCCAAAAAGCAAGGCGGAAGAAAAGTGAGGTCTCAGGGGTGAGAAAAGAATTGGCAGTAAAAGATAGAACAGAGGAGGACAGGGAGGAAAAGGATGGAACAATGGTAAGAAGGATTATAATTGGAAAAGTAAAAATAGCGGTGGTTTGTGTATATAGAAGAAGAGGAGAAGATGAAGGTTGGAGAGTAATAAGGAGGTGGATGGAGAAAAAGAAGGGAGAGTTGGTTTCGAAAGGAGGTGACTTGAATGCATGGACTGACGAGCAAGGGGGAGAGACTTGGGATGAAGAAAATGAGGCCTAGATAAGGAGCTCCAAACATAGGGGGATATACCGGGAGGGGAGGAGGTTACTAGACGTAATAGGAGAAACAGGATGGTTTATATGTAATGGCAATTTGAAAGGAGATGAGAGAGAAGAGATCACATTTATAGGTAAGGGAGAAACAGTAATAGACTACATCCTGGCGGAAGAAAGAATGGGGAATATGATATGCAGTATGAATGTGGGGAATGAGAAAGAGTTCGAGCACTTCCCAATAATAGCTACACTGAAAGGTGGCGTCCATAAGCGCAGCAGAGGGAGAAAGAAAAGAGGGAGAGAAAGGAACACGAAAATGGGAGTCTGGGGGTCGATAAATTAAAAGTGTTTAAATAAAAAATGGAAAAGGAGAATGTTAGGTATGAAAAGGAGGAGGGAGTAGACTCGTTACTTGAAAGGTTGAAGGGGTCGATTGAGAAGGTAAGGGATGAGATAGGTACAAAAGAAGCAAGAGAAGAGGGAAAGAGAGGCTGGCGGGACGAGGAATGCAGGGAGAGTAAAGAGAGAATGAAAGAGTGTGTAAGAAAATCGAGGAACGGAGAAATAGAGAAGGCGGAGTACAACAGGAGAAAAAGAGAACATGGGAGTATGCCGGAAAGGAAAACCCGAAGGAGAAATACAAGGAAGAAGTAGAAAAAGCGATCAAAGAAGGGTAGGGTGTTGGAGGTGATAAATAAGGAAATAGGAGGAAGGAAGGGCGTGAATGAAGAAATAGAAATGAGTGAGTGGACGGATTACTTTAAGGGTCTGTTAGGGGTAGAACAAAATAGGAATAAAGGGGAAAATAGAAGAATTGTCCAGGAAGAAATGGAAGAAGGGAACGAAATAACAAGAGAAGAAGTGGATGAGGCGATAGATAAACTGAAAAGAAACAAGGCTACAGGAGAGCTCTGGAAAGGAGAAGGGTAGCCGGAGGAGTGGATGATAGGGCTGGTGGTTCCGCTTGTCAAGAAAGGGGAGAGTAAGAAGGTTGAGGAGTACAGAGGGATCACTCTCATGCCAGTGGGTTATAAAATATACGCAGAAATTCTAAGAAAAAGGTTAGATAATCAGATAAAAGAGAAACAAAGTATCCCACACAATCAGGCGGGTTTTAGAAAAGCGATGGGAATAACAGATAAGTTAGTGGAGAGGATAAAGGAGATTTTTACTGAAACCAGGATTAGGGTGAAGATGGGGGGTGGGGAGGGGAACTTTTCTGGACAGAAGGAGGTCTTAGGCAAGGGTGCCATTGAGTCCGCTACTATTCAATATGCTGCTGGCAGGCTTAGAGGAGAAGCTAAATGAGAAAGGGAAGGGGGGGGGGACGTTTTTGGGTAATAGCAAACTATACTCTCTAGCATACGCGGACGACGTAGTTCTATTAGCAGACGATGAGATGGACCTGAGCCAAATGATAAGAATTTTCGAAGAGTATGTGGGAACAAAGGAACTGACTGTGAACGTAGGGAAGACCAAGGTGATATGTTGCAGAAGTAGAAAGACCAAAATAGTTTACGTCTGGAAGATGAACGGACAATCAGCGGAAAGTGTGGAGGAGTTCTGTTACTTAGGATTTCGGTTTGAGACAGGAGGGGGAAACGGGTGCGGGTGAGGAAAAGAATCGAATGTGCGAGTAAAGTAATGGGCCAAGTATGGGGCAATTTGGAAAATTCGAAATGAGAGGAAGAAAGGAAAAAAATGAGGAGGGTTTGTGATATACAAGAAGGGGTACTGGAGTGGCAGGACATAGAGCTAGAGCTATTAGTAAGACAAGGAGAGGAGAGACGGACAAATATGATGGATTCGAGGTACAATAGATGGTATACGATGGTCAAAGGGTTGACGGAACTAGAATATTTGCAAAAACTGAAAAAGGAAGACAAATGGAATAGGGTGGTACGGTTTAGAATGGGAGAAAGAGTGAGATCTTGTAGATATTGGATGGATGAAGAGGTTAATCTGTGTAGAGTATGTGGATACGAAGTGGAGTCATGGGCACATGTGTTGGAGAGGTGTACAGGAGAGGAAGATGGACAGTTGCGTGTGGATGATTGTGTAAGATGGATTTTGGATGGTTATGGGCAGGGAGTGACATGGATGAAGAAACTGGAAGAAGTAAGAGAAAGCAAAGAAACAGGGCAGATCCGAACGGGTAATCCTGTTTAAAGGAGAGTAACTAGCAAAAAAAATGTAATAGAACATACAGGATATGCATATATTCCTTTGGGTTTGAAAGTTCCCGCCTTAAGTGTAATTTTTCTTCATCCAGCTAGGGGAGACACTGTCTATACTTGTTAAAATTTCAAAACTAGTTTGTGTATTAGAAAGAAAGAAGTTGTAACAAATTATAATTGAACTAAATATTTCAGTGCTCAATCAAATTATCCATATAATTTGCGTCTATTTAATAAAATATATACTTGTATATGTTTCTTCCAGTGACTGGTGCTTTTTGTTAATAAAAATACAACGAAGATATATATTCGCTTTGAATTATGGTTTGTTCTATTTATACTGCTTTTCACTAAAGAATTATATATTTTTTACAAAACGTTCAATGTGATCGTAGTTTCGGACGAATTTCGAAGTAATTTATTTAACTTAACTTTTTTACACTCTGATCATATAATGAGCGGGTATTAGATTTTTGTGAAATTTGACCCCCAACCCCTCCGTTTTTGTGAAATGTTTACGTTTTGAGACACTTTAGGTGTCCTAAAATGAAGGCCAAGTTCGTTAGCCAGCCATTTTGAATAAAAATTTAAAAAGTTAGCACATTTTGAAAATTTTGTAGAACACTTTATTCTATATTTGAAAATTCTATCGGCGGATATCGATTGTACTCTGAAAGGCGAACAAAATATGCTGATGACTTTTTCAGATAGAAGCAAAATAACTGAAGTTATATCATTTACAAAATTAAAAAAAACGAAATAAACATTTCAAGCCTAACAACGCACGATGTGAAAAAATTCCGAAGAAGAAAAATGTTTCTTTTTGAACACCCTACAATAATTTTAAGAGACTTATTTCAGTTTTCTTGGAAAATCGAAAATTCACATTTTTATCGCACAAAAAAATAATGGAAAATAAAAAAATCCATTTTGCGGTCAAACTGTAGAAGATACGAAAAAAGCTGAATCACAAAAATTGTGGACTTAAAATAAATTTTTGGACAAACGACACAAACCACGAAAAAAAGTTAATAGACAAAAGTTGTTCACTCGGAACAGAGCTACAAATCTTTCATTAATCATTTTTTGATAGGATGCGTAATTTTTGTTTCAATCTTGAAAAATAACATTAACAATACAATTTTTTATTTGGAAAAACGACGCAAGCTACGAAAAAACATGAGTTGACAAAAGTTATTCTATCAAAAAAGATCTACAAATTTTTTATAAACTTTTATTATAAACATACATTTAAAATAAAAAATTAACTTTTTGGAAAAACGATACAGGCTACAATAACATTTTATTTAACAAAATTTTTCGCCTAAATCACATTGACAAATTTTCATAGAACCACTTTATGGTAGGATGCATATTTTTGGTTCAAATCATAAAAAATAACATTGAACACAATCAAATTAAATTTATGGAAACACGACACAAGTTGCAATAAAATGCTTAATAACAAAAATGTGTTTTTACATTCTCATCATAATGAGAAGGTATTGATTTTATGTGAAAAATTACTTTCGTGGATTTCATCAAATGTCGACTTTTTGAGGCCGCCTGAGTCAGAAAAAATAGTTTTTACGTCGGTGTCTGTCTGTGTCATTGACGTTGTCGTCGTCGTCGTCATCTGTAAACCGGAAAACTTTTGGAAGACTAATCAAATTGGATTGTGCTTTGGCAGCCACTTTCAGGGACCAAAAAGAAAGTTCGAGTTCGTTAACCAGATATTTTGGATAGAGATTCAAAAAGTTAGATTACTTTCAAAATTTTCATAACCATTTTTTTCAAAATTCAGGAAATCCATAGACGGCTTTCAGTAGCACATAAAAATCCAAACAATTTATCTTCACGACTTTTTTTGATAGAAGGAAAATTGTCAGAGTTATAGCATTTTCAAAATCCTCCCAAAAAACGTAAATTAAAATTTTAAGCGAATCAAAGCACATTATAAAAAAAGTCAAGACATAAAAAACGTTACTTTTTGAAAGTTCTACAAGAATGTCGTGACAACTTTCTGAATTTTCGTGGAAAAATCGAAAATTCTAATTTTGATCGCACAAAAAATAATGAAAAATCAAAAAATTCAATTTTGCGGTCAAACTATGGAAGATACGACAAATAATGACGAAACAAAATTTGTGCACTCAAAAAAGATCTACAAATCCTTTTTCGGTCAATTTTCGATAGGATGTGTAGTTTTTCTTTTAATCGTAAAAAACAACATTAACAGTGAAAAAATCAGCCCGATAAGTGGGTACATACTCATCAAAACTTTGCTTCTTTAATTTCTATTTCATCTTGTGTTATATTTCAAGAATTGTGCTTCAAATAGATGAAATAAATGAATATATATATATATATATAATTTTAAAAAAAGTTAAACAAGCAACTGCCATTAAGAGCAACTGCCATCTAAAAAAAAGATGTCTATAACCCCCAGTAGAACCGCGGTAAAATACACCTATGGCCACGTCTCACATCCGTGAGATGGGTAGTCACAGGGCACGACGAAATCACAATGACAGGCCGGCGAAACCCTCGTGTGTCTTGAGGACACGAAGCGACCCAAGGATGACAGCTTTCTGCATCCATCTCGCAAGTGCCTTGGCATATTTTTGGCACGCGGGTATGGCTTTAAGGTTACGAACCAGTGATAATTTAGCACCTCCGAGAGCACCTATCACAAGGACAATTACTCGTACCGAATATTTTGAGTACAGCCGTTGCAGCTCTCTTTTAAGGTCTTGATACCTCTCCTCTTTTTCTTTCTCCTTTGCAGTGATGTTGTATTCGGACGGAGCCGAGAATTCGATCACGAATATATTTCGTTTCTCGAAGTCTTAGAGAACAATGTCAGGCCTCGAGTGCGCAACGGAGACTACTGCCCGAAAATCGTAGTCCCAGAAAATCTGGCACTTCTCGTTTCGGACAATTGACTCTATATCCCTTGAAGCGTTCGGCAGGGCAGGGTCGCGACAAACACCGTAAGATCGACAAAGGTGGTAATAAAGTACTCTTAGGGTCGCATTATATCTATAGATATACGTTGTTCCTGCGTGGGCCGGACACCCCGATTGTATGTGTTCTAGGTACTCAGCGTGTGCATGACACGCTCCGCACCTATCACTGGAAACTTCTTGACATAAAATGCGGTGACGATATGCTAAGGTGGAGATGACACCGTCCTGGCATGCAAAAATAAAGCCCTCTGTACCTGAATTGAGCCCTGATGATTTGAGGGAAGCAAAAGTTTGCTCCTTCGACAAGGACTGTTTTTCTACATTTCTGTGAAAGTTTCCGTGCATATGCTTGTCGAGTAGCTCTTGGTGAAATCTTTTAACCTCTGCTTTCTTCACATCGGCTTTTAGACGTGAAGCATCTAGATGGAGTAATGCACTTTCCTCACTTCTGATGTTAAAATTCAGGCCAAGGGTCTCGGCAGCTTGCTCCGCGGCTTTGTAAAGGAACGCTCCTTCGCCAATCATCTCGTGGTTTCTGACCATCTTTAGGAGAGGATCTCTGCCATTCGCAACGATGAAAGCTGTACTCAAAACAATTCGGTTATGAAGACACTGGAGATTCAGAAGTCCGCGTCCGCCCTGACGGCGTGAAATGTATAATCGCGGAACTGACGATTCGATATGCAAGCTTTTATGCATATGCATGATCTTACGCGTGGTGACATCAAGGGCCTTAAGCTCGTTGTTCGTCCATTGAACCACCCCAAACGAGTAGAGTAGGACCGGGACGGCAAGCATGTTAGTCGCAGATACCTTGTTCAACACCGACAGATTGGAAGACCAAATCTGTCGAAGAAGATGCTTGTATCTGCTTCGTAGAGACTCCTTCATTGATGTTACGTCCTTAATGCGGCTTTGAGGCACGCCCAGGTATGTAAAGGTCTCTCCAGTGTTAAGATGTCTAATAACACTCATATCCACAAGCTCAGAGTCCTTGGGAACGCCAGGAATCTTTCCTTTCTTCAAATGAATTTTGGCACAATTGTCCAAACCAAAGTCCATCCCAATCTCTCCTGTGTAGTTCTTGACGATATTTATAGCAGTTTGAGGTTTGCTTTTACCAACGGCATAGATCTTCAGGTCATCCATATGAAATACATGAGGGACCTTATGCAAAAAAGTGTGATGCAAAAAAGTGAAGGGCTTATACTATCCCCTTGAAAGACGCCCCTCTGGAAGGTGACCTCAGTCGTCGTCAGACGATGATTCCTAGATGAGATGGTAAATCTAGTTTTCCAAAGAGGCATCAATCTCTATGCATCTCAGTATGTGTGGATGTACCTTCAAGCTTTTCAACAGACAGATGGTAAGTCTATGAGAGGTTGAATCGAAAGCTTTCCGGTAGTCAATCCAGGCCATTGAAAAGACTGATTGAAAGGCTGATGGACTGTAGCGTCTTTACAGACACACCTGTCAATCAGCAGGTTCTCTCGACAGCCTGCTACACCTTTTTTCGAGCCTCGTTGTTCGTACATCTCTCGCCATACAGGTTCAATTCGTCGAACAATCCTGTTGTTTAGGACAGCTGTAAAGATCTTATACAGTGTGTTCAAACAAGTTATTGGCCTGTAATTCTCTGGTTTGGACAAGTTGCCTTTTTTCGGTAGGAGTACAGTGCGTCCTAACACCAGCCACTGCGGAATGGGCGTCTCCGACTTTAAATATGAGGTGAATATGCGGGCCAAATGTTGGTGTATAGAAGTAAACTTCTTCCACCAACAGTTCTTGATACAATCTGGTCCAGCACCGGAAAAGTTCTTCGTGCCTCTAAGTGCTTTTTTCACCTCTTCGGCAGTGACTGATGGGCACTCCTCCTCAGATTTTATGAGGCTGTCGCAAAACTCCTTGAAGCGGATGATATTGTCAGTATCTTCTTTCAGCTCTAGTGTTTTCGGGATCTTGTACACCTCTCTCCAAAAAGTCTCTACCTCCTTGGGCTTGGGTGGATTTTTCACAAAAACAGGGGGATCACTGAAGAGGCGTGATGGGTCAGCAAGAAACTGTTGATTTTCCCTGATCCATCTCTCCCTCTTCTGTATCCTCCTCCTTGCGTCAGATAACAGCCTTATTTTGTCAACAATATGCTGCTTGATTGTCAGCAGCTTTGACTTGTTCAGTGTGTGATTCACGGTCCTTAGTTCTCGGGCGAACTTTCGAACCCTTTTCGTGAACGGTCTACCAGATGTTATGAAGTCAATCACACATTGAACACGGGACGCATTCTGTCTTGCCCATCCAATTTTCTTGTTTAGTTGATGCAAGCGTCTTCTGGTCTTCTGATCCATCGTCGGTTTCAGCCTTCGATTTGAATCAGCCAAAGCTCTCGCAGCACCATAAACTGAGCAATTGATGGTCCAGAGGTCGGACTCTTGCCTGCCTTCTGCGGTTGGTCTTATTGTCGTTTCATCTTCGTCTGCAGCTTGTTCAAGCAGCGGTTGAGGAAGCGCTCCGCGTACATATCCATTTTTCCGGAGGTAGTAGGCTTGATTTCGCAAAGACTGATGCGAAACGTATAGAAGCTCTGGGTGTTTCTGGCACCACAGAGTATGCATACGCGCCATAAAGCCTCCGCGAAAAGGGATGATACTGGCATCGTAGCAGTCTAGCACGTCATTCTTAAGTTGATCCGTCCACTGAATGAGGGCGTTTTGCCGGTTCGTCGTCGTGTTTCCATCTAAATTATTTTCAGCACCCCGAACTCTGGGATGATCGGCATTGTTTGCCGATCCATTGCTGGGTGCTCTGCGCGTTCGATCGTTTTGAACCGCATCCACAACATTTTGGTGGTTTGTTGGTTTCATTGTTGTTCCCACGAGCAGCTAGGGAAAGGGTTTGTCAATCCTTGTAGGGCCCCGCGTGCAAGGATAAGGGTGATACTCTGAGACGTCGCCCGGTATCCCAGAGTCACCGTTAAAGACACCTCACCCAGGTGCCATGCAGCTTTCGGCACGGTTCTCACACTTTCGCTTAGGGGTTATTCCTTCGGGACCATCCCTGGACAATTGTCCGCGACTGCTTATTAATTATTGTAACCGTATTCAGCAGAAACCCTTTGTACGGGGACCCTCTATCCGCAACCCGAGGACGCGTTCGGTGGCTTTGTCATAAGCCCTTCGGTTCTATTCCAAGGGAATCGAAACCGAAATCGAAGGTATATATATATATATATATATATATATATATATATATATATTGTACAAGAAAAAAAGAGATTTTGGTTCGTTGCCTGGAGGTAGGCCGGGAATTGGTAGATCGGAACATAGGAACTCCTATCTAATACAACGGTGATGAAGGCTGGTGACCTTCTCAGCAGAAAACATCAACCAATCGCGACTCTCTCGATTTCCATCACCTATCCTCACGCGCCCCGTAATCTTACGGTAAGAGAACTACGAAAATCTATGCACGTAAGGAAACTAGATATTCTATGCTTACCTGAGTCGAAGAAAAAGGGTTGCGAAAGTAGAAACATAGAAAATGGGGTTATGTAAGGCGGTTTTGAAATATGGTTAGTAGTAGATAGTGAATCACATGGCAGTCAAGGGTCGGTTTGATTATCAATGAAGAAGCAAGACAGCATCTCAAATATCAAGGATATGTATCGCTCAAAGACGCCTTCTGGAACGCTTTAAATGATACAATCAGTATTTGCGATCATGATGAAAGAATCATTCTGTTAGGAGATAAGAACGGATGGGTCGGCGTCCAACGTCAGAGTACAGCTACAGAAAGGGTGCTAAGTAAGTCTGGGGATCAACAAGAAAAAATTATAACAGGGAAAAATTAGTTAGGTTATGCTTCGAAAAGGGCCTATCAATTACAAATACTGATTTTAGACATAAAATGATCCACATCTACACCTGGCGTAAAGGAAATAGCCACAGTATAATTGACTTCCTTATTGCGGATGAAAGACTAAGAGAAGTAGTAAAAGATACAAGAGTCATGGGGGGCTGTGAATGCAATACCGTCCATTATCTTCTGGTCTCCAAAATGAACTTAGGGCGGGGATGGAGAAGAAAGAGGACCAAACAAACGAACCAAACGCGAAGCAAGATTGAAAATTTACAAAAACCGAGGTGCGGATAGATTTTCAGAATAGTTCAAACAAACGCATTGATAGGGCAACTTGGGAAGCGCTTGTAAGTAATAAAGATATAGAGGGTGCATGGACTATGCTGCGGGATATCATTGTTGAAACTGCGACCGAAGTATGTGGTACAGCGGTTGTAGGAAGAAAATCTGGTGATGCATGGTGGAATGATGAAATTTAGTCAGCCCGACAGGAAAAAAAGCGTACGAGAGAACGTTGAAAATCACAGATCTTAGCCATGAGGAGAGAAATAGGCTCAAAAATGATTACAGACACAAAAATAGGAAAGTTAGACGACTAGTCAGGGAAAGTAAAGATAAAATCAGAACAGAAGAAGAGAAAAAATACAAAACGACTTTGAAGGAGGCAAGAAACTAACATTTAAAAAGAGAGAGAGAAGTAAAAGTACAGAATTTGTCGGCATTAGGAACAGCAAAGGTGAAATGCTATATTAGAATTATATTGAGAAAGTCTATGTAACTGAAGTTAGAGATATAATTTAGAACTTAAAAAACGGTAAGGCTGCTGGTGTAGACAGTATTATCGCTGAAATGCTTGAATACGGTGGCGAGTAAATATCTCACAGGCTGCGCGAGTTGATAAATTTACGTATCGAGATGGGGGAGGTCCAAGGCGAGTGGAGAAAAGCGATTATCGTACAAATTTACAAAAGAAAGGGAGATAAAAGCCAATGCAATAATAACAGAACTATCAGCTTATCAAGTACCGTAAGTAAAATATACTCAAAAATACTTATCCGCAGGGTAATGAAAAAACAGAAGAAAATAAATGGGAAGTTCAAGGTGGATTTATGACAGGAAGATCATGTATGGATCAAATATTTAGCTTAAGACAGATCACAAAAAAAAGTTTAAAAGTAGGAAAGGAAGTTTTTTGTGCGTTTGTTGATCTAGAAAAAGCATTCGACAAGGTGTATAGAAGTAAACTTTGGGAAGTCCTCAAAGATTATGGAGTCAGTGGATGGCTCCTACAAGAAATAAAAACAATATATGCGGATAATAAAGCGAGTGTAAGGGTTAATGGAAGAATGAGTGACTGGTTCGATATTATACAAGACGTTAAACAAGGATGTGTTATGTCCTCATGGCTATTTATCATATTTATGAAAAAGTGTCTAAGAATGGCCCTCTTCGACGAGGAAGGTGTAGATCTCGAGACAGTGAGGGTACGTGGATTAGCTTTCGCGGATGACAAGGTTGTTGTAGCAGAATCAATCGAAGACTTGCAAAGAATGTTGAACCAACTAAATACAAGCATGAAGAACATGGGCCTCAAAATTAACGTGAATAAAACGAAAATCATGGTGTTTGAGTGTAAAAGTGAGAAAACAATATGCAACATTATCCTAAGTGATGAGAGATTAGAACAAGTTGACAAGTACGTATATCTAGGTAGCCTATTCACTAGCGACGGACAAATAGATGGGGAGTTAGATAGGCGCATAAATAAGGGTAAGCTGATTATCGGTAGAGCAGGGTCCATCCTCATAAATAAAAACATATCAAAAAAAGCTAAAATGGCCATACATAATTCCATATTCGTACCAACTGTTCTATACGGTAGCGAGACATGGAACTGTCAAGAAAAGGATAGGAGTAAAATCAACGCGATCAGCATGAAACCTCTGCGCACAATTCGCAGGATGGTTCGGACAGGTTGAAAGAATGAAAGGTGAACGTCTAACGAAACAAGTGTATAAAGGTAAAGTAAATGGCAGTATGCCTAGAGGCAGAGCGCGGAAAAGATGGTTAAAATGTGTGAATAAGACCTTAATCCAAAAAGACATAAGAAGCCATAGAAACGGGAGAGCTTGCATGAAAAAATGCATGGACGTGAAGGAATCTAGAGAAGTATGCCACGACAGAAATTGTGGTGACAAAAAGTTTATAAAAAGAATGTGAAAAGAGTGAATGACGCCTTAAACAAAAGACCTTCGATACTAATGGGCACGAGTGGGGAACCTCACATAAAAACCTTGTGAAGCTCTTCACTTGGGGTGATCGCTAGAGAAATTGATCAGCAACCTTGGTCGGTGCAGTGTTGCGGAACGTGCGTGTTATTTGAATAAATAACATGAAAATTCTAGAACAACCTTAAAAATCTATACCTCCTTCCCCACATTACTATTTTCCAACCGACAGTGTCACGCCTACCCCGAAAGGGAAATGGCTTAATGGTATAATAATAATTAAGGCTCATTGTACTTGAAAATTTGAATAATTTATTCCATTTTTACATTCTCATCCAGAGAAGGTGTTAGATTTGTGTAAAATTTGACCCCCCCCCCCTGGTTTTTGTCAAATGTCTATTTTTCAATAATCATTTAAAAATTTATCATATATATGTTCCAAAAATGACTTGAATACTTTTTTTCTCCCCTTTTCAGATAGTTAGAAACAATATTTCTGATTGTATGATTTGTGAGAAAGATACAGAAATATACGCTGAAGTAAAGGAATTTCCTTCATTTCAAATCAAATACAAATTTGGTCATTTTTATCTGAAGAACATAGAACATAACATATGGTCGTTGCGGAACGCGACGACCAAATCGCATGTCGTAAGCGCGCTCGAACTTTTGAGTTTCTATTATACGATGAACAGAAACGAGCGTGGAGCGCGTGGTTCACATGATTTTTAAACCAAATATCGAGCGCGAAGCGCAGGTGTCTTGATGAGAATGTGTTCCTTTAGGTCGATAGAACTTTAAGGAAATTGATTCTTCTTTCTATGCGAAAACTTAGAGGAACCGAGCTTAAAGCGAGATACAATGCATATTATGAATTGTAATAATATTCATGGTAGTTGAGGATGAAATTAAATGCAAAATAAGGAACAAATATTACAGTGATCATCATAAATACAATTTGTACTTTATTTTGCAATGTCTGAATGAGCAATCACAGGCCAACGTACAGAAATAAATGTAATATACATTTAATATAATAACGTTAAACATATAATGTAGAAAATGTCGCTTTTTGGAGAAGATCGAGTGCGAAGCACGAGGTACGTGATGAAAATGTATTGGTTAAAGCCGAAAAAGCTTCAACAAAAGAGAATTCACAATCACCAAATTACAGTTGTCGATGAGTTGAGCCTTAATTCTGAAATATCTGTGCATAAATGTGGGGGTAATACGAAGACCGAGCGCGCAGCGTGAGGTAAATACATTATCGAGCACGAAGCACGAGATGAATATATGATCGAGCGCGAGATCCAACAGCCGCGCGCCATAGGCGCGCTCAAACTTGCGAGCAAAGCGAGTCGCGCGCGAAGCAAAAAAAAAAAAGAAGGCGGGTACATTCTTTTAAATACGTTAAGTCTTCCCAGTAAGAAGGCTTGCATTCAAAGTTATTAGAAATTTCAATATCTAGGAATGCCGTTTCTGTCTTCTTTTTTTAGTGCCCGATTAGGCAGCAAAAATATTTAGATTCTAATCCCTTTAAAATCTCATCGGAGCTGTCAAACCTAACTTAAAATAAATTCAAGACACCATTTTCATTCAACGCATTAGAAGGCGCTGCAAAAGCATACATTTTGCAAAATCTAGTAGGATTGTGCATAACAATACATCACTTTATCACAAAACTGTCGCTTGATTCAAATGTGGTTAAATGACTAATACTGTTTTTTATATGCTTTCAACCTCATTATTATTCGAAAAACAGTTCATAAGAGCAGCGAAATATTCAAATTTAAAAGGGATGGAAAATGTTCTATTCTATGGTTGATTTGGGGTATCCAAAAGTATTCAAAAAATATTGTAGCCCCTGGGTGCAGGCAGGGATTCAGTTAAAGATGTAGCTTCTCCTGATATGGGGATTCAAAACGCAAGGACAAAAACGGTATCAAAAAGGATGCAATAATTGTAACGTCAATATTGAACAGGAAGACCTCGATATGGGGAGTCGCGCCTGATTCAAATGAAATCACGACTGGAAAGTGTAACGCAGGCCCCTGACACACGCGCTGTGTCTCATGTCACAGAACGGAGGCTTTCTCTCTCTCTCTCTCTTCCCCCCTCTCAAACGAATAATAATTGTTCAAACAATTGTAAATTATTTACAAACAGGAGGAAAATATGCTGTGTCTAATTTCAAAAAAGGAAACAATTTACAATATTTTTCTTATAAGTTTTAAGTACTTAGATGTATAATAATAATGATAAGTGTCATTATAATGAATTTTTCATAATGAAATTTCAATTTTTAATAATTTTCTTCATGAAATATAATTAGCCTAATTCTAAATGTAGATGCGTAACATAAGTGCATCACAATGTGTTCTTTCAGAGAACTGATACCGGTCCGCATCGGTATTTTATGAACAAAGCTTGACTAAGCAGGCAAAGGAGAGAATGCGTTTTGGGAAATAAAATAGTTTGAAGAATGAATCAATAAATTTTTCAAATGTTCAAAATTATATAATTTTTAAACAATTTTAGGTTGAAACACTAAAATTGAAGGATTTGACATTGTTATTGGAACATTCAAATTCAAAAATGTCACTTATAAATTGAAAATTAAAAAAATTAAACAATGCAAATTTTGTAAGTTTGCATTCAGCACTCTGAGATTTGAATGATTATAGGCTACTTTCATTTTAAATAATTAATTTCAATTTATTTATTTTTAAATATTTTATTTTTACTTTCTTATTTTAAATTTATTATAACAGATATAGCGCGGTCTATCTCCTGAGGGAAATAGGTTTGACTAAAATGAATGCAAAATCGGAAAGCGGGGATCGAATTTTACTCATTTACAGTGCCAAAATCACTTTCGAACGAAATCCTAGCTGCTCGGGTTCGCTAGATATAGGACTTTAACCTGTTGCGCGCAACATGTTTGACGGTTTTAGCAGATTTTCTTTAAAAATATTAGTTATAGCAAGAAATATTTCAAATAAAAGTTGTTTACTTTTACAAAATCAATAATTTTTCATTCGTATAGTTTTTCGTTGAAAGCCATATTTTTGCCAAAAATTGACAAAAATCATTAACCCTTAAATGGTAACGTCATTTTCGACCCCTTTAAACGGTATCGTCGGGTCACTCGTGTCTTGCGCTTTGAAAAGTGCTCTAAAGTGCTCTAAAAATTCCACAAAATTCATGAAATTTCATCAACTATCCTAGTATAAGGATGAATCACTATATTGCTGATTTTATCATTTTTTTAAACAATATAATCAAATAAACTCCACGCTTCTCTCTAACTAGCAAGGGGAGAAGATTTGGTCAAGGCACGAGTGACCCGACGTTACCATTTAAGGGTTAAAATTACAAGAAAATTAATTTATTCAAATTTAAATGAAATTTTGTACCTACCCGAATGAATTCATTACGTTACATATTATCACACTGATGAATGATAGATTATGTTAATTGTACTCATTTATTCATGTAATACCCCTCATCATATTGCCGACAACGTTATCCGTCCTCCTCGAGGATAGGACACACGGTATAGAATTTAAACCAACTTACGTGCGTTAAATGGTTTTTTAGAAATCGCCTAGGTGAGTTATTTTAAACATTTCCATAACCTCACGAGTTTCCTTTCGCATGAGAAAACGTTAAACTGTTATTACATTGAAAATTTACTTTCCGTCTAATTTTAAAAAGTGGTGAAAACCTTAGTACATTTCACTTCACAATGATACTAGTAGTGTGTGCAGTAATACCATTTTTCAACTGAGAATCGTGAGCTGATTTTATATTGGAAATATGCCGCCCATATGTCTTCACGACGAAAATAGAGCTAAGGTTTGCACGCCTTGTGGAAAAAAATTGTGTTGGGAAAAAAGATAGAATTCTTTCTAGTAACTTCAAGATATGGAAACCTAATCAGAAGGGGTATAAACGCTGATTTCAATATTGCGGATTCTCATTTTTCCGTAAGCATTTGCACTACATGTAAGCTAAAACTTAACGAACATAAAAAGAAACTGTTCAAACGGCCGCTCCAAGAAATGTCTAAGTATAAGGATATGTACCTTATTAAATCCACTCGAGCTACTCAATTTTTATATGGATGTAGCTGCTATATGGGTAATTGTCAAATTGTAGGCAAATTTTAGCACCTATAGTGGCCATCACATTATTATTAGGAATTAAATATTTTTTAACGGAAATTGATCTTATCACATCTAAAAATTTGAAATCCAAAAGGGGCAGTTATGAAAATAAGAAATAATAATGAAATTCGTACATGAAATACGGAAAGTGTATTTGAGGTTAGGAGATTGATGAATGAGAGCGCGAGCTTTTAAAAAGTTCAAAAGTGAATAATGTAACGCATGCTATTCAGAAAAAACGACATATTGGACTATTGTCGATAATTTTTTCGAATATAAGTAAGGTGACGTAATAGAGGCCTCGGTGGCTCAGATGATAGCGCGTCGGACTTCCATGCAGGAGGTCCGGGGTTCGATCCCTGAGCCGGGTACCAATGGAAATTTTCCTATGTACTTCTACCGGGGCTTCGGTGGTTCGAAACCCACCTCAAACTGTAGGTCCCCTTAGAAAAAGCTGGTATCGTACCAAGGTGGCGCCCCATGTCGAGGGGAATAGCCTTGGAGGTCGAAGCCGATTCTGTGAAGACTCGAAAATGAGTCAGCGTTCATCTTGCGCTTGGGAGCTTCTATAGGAGGCACCACGCTTGATGGTCGCTGGCCGATTTCGAGTAATGAACACACACACATACACTTACATAACACACCAGGACAGTGCTTCGAATCTGTGCATCTACCTGATGACCTCAGAGGGATCGCTCCGTACACCCTAGCCTGCTAGGGAGGCTGCCGAATGGCAGAGTGGGTGAGGATCACTTTGCCTGATCAACAAAGGAGGACATCGTTTACTGTGCGATAGGTATGCCTGGCACCTGAGAGGTAGAATCTCAGAACGTTGATAACAACGGAAACCACCGAGATCCAAAAACACTCGGTGAAGGATGGCCGGGTTCGGAGTACTGCCTTGAGAATAAACACGGGTGTGGCACAATAGGCTTCTTAGCTTGATCGCCAGGGGTTGGGACCTCACGGAGCCCTCCCCGCCTACATTACAAACTAACTAACTAACTAAGGTGACGTAATAAATTAAAAATCTAATTGTTACTATTATTTTTCATTTCAATAAATACGTTTTAAACTATAAAAATGGAAACAACGTGACTGTATTACAAATATACAATTAAAGGTTCAAAACATTCACTGAAACTATTCACGTGATTTATTATGCAGCCTTTCAAATGTATTGAAATCTATTTACTACATGCTGCCATTTTCATTAAAATTGAAAATTTGTATTAAAAATTAAATTTGTATTAACTCATGAAAATTCAACAGGTATAAGGAAAACTTCCTTAAATTACTTATTTTCTAACATTTTTATACTAGAATCTCAGCAACTTTTAGCTGTAATAACAAATCTACCTACCTGTGCTGTAATATACTTTCCAACACATCTGTTCCCTTCTAATTGACTTATTTAGCTTACTTCTTGAGATCTGTATATTTATAAATACAGGTTAGGAAACAGTAAAAAAAACCGACCTACCTGATCCACGCACGCACGCGCGCATGTAAGCATTCGTGCGCTCTTCATTTTAAATTTAAATTTATTTTAAATTGCGCAGTTTCGTCACCTCTCACCACGGTCCCTGTATACTCTCCTCCCCGTCTGTGGCTGACCAATGAAAAAAAGGTGCCCGAAGAGCGGCAAGCCTTGAATTGAGTATTTTTTCACGACGTCACGGGAATACGTCTCACGACGTTTTCGAGAAAATATGCTAAATGCGAGGCTAAATGTATAAGTAAATCACACCGATTTGATCAGAACCGGGTTAATAACCACTTATCCTAGCATTCTACACTTGTAAACTATTAATATTTAGCCCTTTATAACTTACTTTTACGTTTTTTCTCCAAAAACGCGTGTGGTGTGCAGTGGCAGTCAAACCACGAAGGAATAATAAGGAGATCGAACTGTCATGGAAAAGTTTTTCAGATCTGTTAGGAACAACGGCACCATAAGTGCCAGGCCTATAACTCGTAATCACTCTTTTGTCAGTGCGCAAGCGCAACGCGTCCTCTTCTCACGTACAGGAAAAAAGCGAGTGAGACAGCTTTTGAAAGTAAACAGGATAAAGTATGTTTAGCAGGTTACGATGGAGATGATCATTCACACACCTTCACCCCCTGATCTTTAGCCCAGGCACGCGTTTTCGCGCACACGCACCGTGCGCAACTCTCAGTCCAGCGTCCAGCTCGAAATTAGTTCGCTTCTCTGATCTGCTCATTTTTTATGTCTGCGTATGCTTATTTCCGATAAAAAATGGATTCAGAAGAAAAGAAGGGGAATTCCGTGCCAATCAAGTTTCATTGCAAATGTTGCGATGACAGTTTTGCAACGAAGTATACCCTACAAAGACACTTCAGAGGGAGATCCTTGCTCCAATAGCTTTAACCATTTTTTCATGAATGGGCTTCATTTGTTTTTGTTGATTCAACTTGAAATGTTTTAGGAAGGACTTCTAGCTGTCATATTTTCACTATTGCAAAAACTTTTAGTTGTATAGACAATTTTCATAAACAAATTGTTTATATAATCAGTAATTATTGTCATTATGAAAAATATGGCAGCAAGGAATTTGTTTTTCTTAGACTTCCCGTCCCTGGGATTCAATGCACAGAGGTCTTTTACAGTTTCAAATTCTTTTTGAATATTTCTTGAATTTACTCGATTTTTTTTATTGTTTATTCTTACCAAATTGAAACGTTTTACTTCATGCTATTCTACACTATTTTTCGAAATTTTACGGTATCGCTGGAAATGTTTTGAAATCTTCTTAAATTTTTTTATAGTTCATTTTACAAAATAACAAATCTTTTGAAATTTCCCGAAGAATCTTGAGAACATTCTCTTTGTTTAATCTTTTCAGAATTTAGAATTTAGAATTTAAAATCTTTTAAAATTATTCAAATATTTTTATGAATTTCTTTTGAATTCTGCAAAATTAAAAAAATTGACTTAAAAGTCTTTCAGATTTCTCTTTGACAATTCTAGAAATATTTCGAAATGTTTGGAATTCTTAAACAATATTATCTTTAAATTAATTTTTCAAAGTAAAAATCATTTTAATTTTTCTCAGAAACCTAATGAGTTTTTTCATTTTCTTGAAGCCTTACAACATTTTTAAAATAACTTTATAAGTTTTAATTCTTCTTCAATCGTTTCAAAACTCCTGAATATCTTTTAAACTTAATAAAATTTTTTTCTAAAATGATCTGATATGACAAAACTGCAAGATTTCGCTTTAAAATCTTTTACACTCTTTTCAAAAATTTTACGAAATAATTTGAAATATTTTGTAATCTTCTTCAATTTTCTCTTTGAATTCATGAAAAAAAATCATTTAGAATTTTCCCATGAATCTTGAGAACACTTTTTCCATTCTCTTGACAGCCTGACAAATTCAGTTTACCTAACAATTGTTTAAATCCTGAAAAATAAAAATTGTCATGAAGTATTCCATATTCTTTTTCCACACATTTTGAAATCTTCGAAACTTAAAATTCCCAGAAATCTCAACAAAAATCTCCTAAAATCTTTAAAAATTATTAAAAAGCTTCTAAATTTTTTTCGAATTCTTCGAAATAGGTTCTTGCCCATAATTTCGTTTTTCTTATCTCTTCGAAAATGTAAAAAGTTTACAAATTATAGTGCCATAGAAAAATGTTAAGAACATAATTATTTTCCAATAATACTAAACAATTATTTACAATTTGACATGCAATTAAAAATGTTACGTAATCGGGTCAAAAATCCCCCCCCCCCCGCACGTAACAGACCGTAACAAAACACGAACTCCCTCCCCCCTGTTTAATGTTACGTAATTTGTGAATGATCCTTTTTTCATATTGTCCCGAACCATTTAAGTACTGAAATGTCCAAACAATTGCGCGTAAAAATTTCAAAATGCACCATTTCATATTTCAACTCATATAAAGGGCAATTTTTCACGTTTAAGGGTAGTATTTTCTTCCGTCATTCAATGATCATTATAAATGTTGAGATTCATAACAGATGAGGGATAAATAAAATCATATTTTGATGATTTTGACTGAGTTACTTATCATGATTCAATTGAATTATATCTAAAAAGCCTAATTTTGATTCATCTTTCATACTTTGGAGGTTCCATTTGACCTATAGACATTTCAGGAATAATAATAAAACTAACAACAAGATGTGAAGATGAAAAAATGTGTCGTCTACTTATTCTGATTTTCAATCTTTATGTTAACAAACTCTCACAAGTCAAGCGCGTCAGGCGAATAAGAGACAAGAGGCACGAGCAGACAACCAGTTTCGAGCTGGAAGCCGCGCGCGCACACGGGTACTTGGACTTTGGCTAAAGAGTAGGGGGTGAAGGTGTGTGAAAATCGGCTCGTGGTTACGAGAGTTTTTTTTTGCAACCGGCAATTTTTTTCGTGCAGTGAAAGAAATTATACGCATAAAACGTTACTTATACTCACGTTTTAAATCTCTCGCTTTTTCAACTTGTAGCACAATATACTATCATTCTTGTTTATACTATTGTCTTTGGTATTGTGTTATTTTTAGTGTGGAAAAAGTCGTAATGTTTTAACATTTTAGCCTCAATTGTTAGTTTAAATTTACACTTTTCATATTAGGAAAAATGTTTGAATTTGAGAATGAATACCAGCTTGAGTGAGTTTCTATTCTTTTTTGTTCCTCAGTCCAAATTAGTAAAATTAACTCCTGGTGGAATTCGATAGATTCTATTAGCGAAACGTGAGCCATCAAAAATTATGAGAAAATTACTTAATCGATTATTCGAGATATTTCCTAATTCAAAAGTTGTGTCAAAAATTAATACATCAATAAAACAAATTCTGATCACGGATAGTTTTTATTTATAACAATTTTTATAAACAATGAAGGAAGAGAGTTTATAGAGCATAAACAATGTTAATAATGGCACGTATAGGTTCTGCAACAGCTTCAGGAAAAATGTTGACAATAGTTGGACTAGATTATGTTTTATTAACAAATGAAAAGTCTAGATGATTTTCTCTTAGAAATAACAATTCTTTCACAACAATTTCAGGAGTGATGTTTTTATTTAAATGGAAGATTTCGGTTTGCTTCCACTAGATCTAACCTCGATATAGACAATGTGCTAATTTTAAATCTTTCTGAGCACAGTTTATCCAGCGAAAAAAGTGCAAGAAACAAAAAGGTTTTTTGTTGCTCAGGCATGATCAAAACTTTTTTTTGTTGATATATAAGAAAATTGTGAAAAAAATTGTTCAAACATTTTGTTTAAACAAAAAAATGCTCTTATATCTCTCTGTTTCTAAGAAATCGTACTTTTTATGACTTTTACCGGCACTCAAAAATGTTTGTCACGCAAATTAAGTCAACGCTAACGGAGCGTGACTTTTTCAACTGCGCTTGTACCTAGAAGTATTTTTATTCATTGTGCATATTTATTGATTTCAAATCGACTGGGGTTTTCGGCACATGCGCTGTTGAAAAAGTTGCTTAGCGCAAGCGCAGCGATACAAGGCCGGGGAGCCAATGAACGTCGTCGATAAAAATAAAGTTCCGAATCACGGTAGAGGTGGGGGCCCCTCCAGCCTTAAAATAATTGGTCGGGTACGTTTCAAGGACCTTAAAATAAAAGGAAGTTCGCTGTATTTATAAAAAAAAAACAGATTTCAATCATAAAAAGTCACCACGGCACGGTACGGTAATGACATCTTTGTTGTCAAAATTCACTTTTCAGATTTAATATCAGATTCACAAAAAAAAGAGTTAATATTTCAAGATTGTTCGAGATTGAATTGTAATTTTAATGTTGTCTTTTTATATTGGAAGCTTGTATTTATTCATTTAAGAATGATCGACGTATTTTACCTCACAAATTGATTTTATAAGAGGTTCCATTTTTCATTATACCAATTCCAGACTATATCGTATTTATTATTTCTAATTCTATACTTCGTATTCTTATCTTGAATCACACTCTTTAAACTTGGTGTGTGTGTGGAACCTTTCGCACTTAGCTTGTACGAACAGTCGTCGTCAAACCGATCAAAGGTACGCTTGTCTCATCGTCTCGGATTCAAGCTACCTTCTTTTAATTGTAGAAATTAAAACTATCAGAGTTGAAACGTTTTAAATAAAGACCACTCTCAGTAGAGAGCAATTGTTACTTGTTAATCCATGTGCATTATAAGATTTAATTTCACCCACAGTTTCAGTGATTAAAAATGCTTATCATCAATCTTCTTTTCAAAACTTTAATTTCGTTTGCTCGCGAACATTTATGGTCCTTCGAGACTGGATATCTTTCGGCTGCAATTTCCGGTTAGTTCGTGAGTTACAGTACTGCAATATATAAATCTCGATGCAGTGATCTAGAGTGCAACAGTGACGTTTCACAGTTTTTACTGATGTGTTCTTCTGGGATTATCCACAGTGAAAAGTGACTTTTGAAACCTGCTGTTAAGAGACATGTGCATCGGACAATCTAAGCTGCATCCCTATCAACATTTGCAGTTACTCAAGAACATCTCGGTAACAAATGAAAACTATCAACGAGCTTGGAATCTTTTAAAAAAGTGTTATGAAAACAAGAGAATTCTTATCAATTCTCATTTAGCTCTTTTGTTTTCTTTAAAGCCATTCAAGAACGAAACAGCAGTTAATCTAAAGGGGTTAGCTAATACAGCTGTTGAAAATCTTGAAGCTCTCAGAACACTTGGATGTCTGGTAGATAGTTGGTCACATTTTCTTGTGTTTTTTTCAACTTCTTGTTTAGATGCTGGGACACGACGTGATTGGGAAACGACACTTGGTGACTCAATGGAATCTCCAACATATGAATCCTTGCGCACTTTTCTTCAAAACAAGGTTCGCACATTGGAGATCCTCGAAGCTGGTTCCGAACCAGCTAGGGAATCGTCTGCTTCAAGAACTCAATCATCAAAGAAAAATCAAGGACAACGAGGATATTCTAAAAACACAGCTGGATCTTCACATCTTTCAACGGATCTATCGCACGATAGCGATCAACAAGTTCGAAAATGCTACAACTGTGGACAGCAGCACTTTTTAATCTACTGACACAAGTTCCGAGCCATGACTGCAACACAACGAAGAGAATTTGCTGCAAGGAAGAAAATTTGCCTCAATTGTTTACGTCAGCATAGTTTGAATGATTGTTCGTCAGTGAGAACGTGTCGACTCTGTGAGCAGAAGCATCATACTATGCTTCATCTGGACTCACAGGCTGTGAACTTCATTCAACAGACTCTGAACAATGAGGAGGTTAAACAACAGCTCTCAACTGCCAATCATCAGGTGGTGCATCATGTCACTCGCCCTACAGCTAAAGGTCTTTTACCAACAGCTATCCTGCGAGTCAAGGCAAACAACGGTTCTTTGGCCCTGGTTCGTGCCTTGTTAGATCAGGGATCGGAAGTTTCTCTCATTTCAGAGTCGCTAGCTCAACGGCTTAAACTATCTCGTGCCAGTTGTGAAGTAGGTCTTCTATCCGTGGGCACTAATCGTCCTACTTCTACTCATGGATTAGTTTCTTTTATTCTAGCTCCATACTTCTACTCAGACTTTGAATATCCCATTGATGCTCTTGTTCTTCCAAAGCTTTCTCCATATGTCCCACGTTTCGAAAAGGGCAGTGGAAATTGGCTTGGCTGATCCAGACTTCGGAAGTAAGAAGGTTCTTGACGTCATCATTGGAGCAGATTTCGTTCCATATCTGTTTCTGCCAAACATTCGTAAAGGACCTCCTACTGCTCCTGTCGCTCAGGAGACTTATTCCGGGTGGACGATATGCGGAAAAACTCTGGGAAATACGTCCATGGATTCAAGAAGTGAGTCAACAACAGCTGTCGGCATGCACATCTCCGTGTTGAACAGTGTGACCTTCGATCTTCAAAAATTCTAAGAGGATCAGGAGATTCCTTCGAAAAATATGTTGACTTCGGAAGAACAAGAATGTGAGGACTTTTTCGTTTCAAGTCACTCACGCAATTCTGAAGGGCGATTCATAGTTCGTCTTCCAATGAAGCACAACGTTAGTGCATTTGGAAATTCCTATCGTCCAGCTCTACGAATGCTTCATCGTATGGAGCGTCGCCTCGTGCGCGACTCTTCGCTCTTAGAAGCCTATACTCGTTTTCTAGAAGAATATGAGAAACTTGGTGACATGGTTATAACCACTGAGTCATCACTTCGTCAGGATTCATCTCGTTCCTTTTTTCTACCACATCATGGAGTTTTGCGCGAGACAAGCTCCACGACCAAACTTCGAGTGGTCTTTAATGGATCTCATCGTACAGAAACAGGATTTTCTCTCAATGAATGTCTTCACACTGGACCAACAATTCTTCCAAACTTGATGGACATCTTGCTGCGTTGGAGACTCTTTCGTATCGTTGTCTGTGCCGACGTGGAAAAGATGTACAGACAAATCCTGGTACATCGTGATGATCAAGATCTTCAACTAATTCTATGGAGACATTCACCAGAAGAATCGGTTCAAATATTTCGTCTCACTACAGTCACATACGGATTGTCTTGTGCTCCTTTTTTAGCACTTCGTTGTCTTCAGCAACTTGCTTTTGATGAAGGTGATAAATATCCCTTAGCTGCATCATCTATTCATGGAGGGACCTACGTGGATGACGTCATCACCGGAGCTGATAGCTTGGATGAAGCCATCTCTCTTCAGAATCAACTCCATCTACTCTTCACGGCGGGCGGCTTCCCGCTTAGAAAATGGACGTCGAACGATTCTGAATTGTTGGAGACGATACCACCTGACCTTCGAGCTTCTTCACAACCTCTTGAGCTACAACCTCAGCAATCGTTTCATATGCTGGGTGTGACCTGGGTTCCTGAACGAGATGTATTCAACTTCAAGTTGGATTTACCTAATACTTCAGATGTTATTACCAAGCGCTCAGTTCTCAGCGAAATAGCGCAACTCTTGGATCCATTGGGTTGGCTGAGTCCGGTCATAGTAACAGCCAAGATCTTCATTCAGACTTTATGGCTTTTAAAGATCTCATGGGACGATCATTTGCCCGAAGATATTCGAAAGTCGTGGCTGGATTACAGAGCTAGTCTTCAAGATATCGCCAGCATTGAAGTTCCACGTTGGATTCAATTCCGTTCTTCTTCAGAGACTTATGAGCTACACGGTTTTTGTGATGCTTCGGAAAGAGCCTATGCTGGATCCATCTATCTATTGTCAATTTCAGCGTCTGGATAATCATCTGCTTGCCTTTTAACTTCGAAAACCAAGGTTGCTCCTTTAAAGCAGGTATCTTTACCGCATCTGGAGTTGTGTGGAGCGGTTCTTCTGATTCAATTGATGGATCATGTTCAACGCACCATCATGTTGGATGTTCCAGTTCATCTTTGGAGTGACTCAACGGTAACTTTAGCGTGGGTCCGAGGTCATCCTACCAAGTGGAAAACTTACATAGCTAATCGAGTCTCGGAGATACGAACAACTCTCTCATCAGCTGTGTGGCATTACGTTCCATCCCAAAGTAATCCAGCTGATTGTGCATCACGAGGTCTAACCGCTAAGGATCTGACTTCGTTTTCATTGTGGTGGACTGGCCCTGATTGGCTGCCTGCTCCTTCTTGTTGGCCAGGGTACCCTTCTTCACAAGGCCAGGAAACGGATATGGAGGAGCGAACCTTAAAGGTTCACACAGCAAGTGCTGTTCCAATAATGTGGGTACTTCTACATCGTTATTCCACATTGGACAAGGTTCTCAGATCTACAGCATGGCTGTTACGATTCATTCGATATCGTCGTCAGCCATCTGAATTCAAGCCAGCAATTCTATCTCCTTTGGAACTTCAATCAGCTTGTTTAGGATGGATTCGTCATGAACAGCATAATTATTTTCTATCTGAATTTAAGGCATTAGAAAGAAAGACTACTATCTCACCTAAAAGTGAATTGGTTCCCTTGAATCCGTTCATCGATTCCACTAACTTGCTTCGCGTGGGAGGTCGACTGAAGCATTCAATTCTCAGCCCAGATGAAAAACATCCTCTCATTCTACCATCAGAATCATCCTTGACTACACTGATCATCGCTCGTGAACATCAGCGATGTCTTCACGGTGGAGTTCAATTGACTCTCGCTACTTTAAGGCAAAGATATTGGATCCTGCGAGGTCGCTTAGTTGTTCGAGCCTTCATTCACAGGTGTTTACCATGTCTTCGACATCGAGCAGTAATGCGACAGCAGCTAATGGCAGACTTACCAGCCATTCGTTCCACACCTGCCCGAGCTTTTCTTCACTCAGGTGTGGACTATGCCGGACCTGTCTATCTTCGAACGACGAAAGGTCGTGGGCATAAGTCTTACAAGGGATACATCGCAGTCTTCATATGTTGCTCCACTCGAGCGGTTCATCTAGAAGCTGTATCAGACTACACTACTGAAGGCTTCTTAGCTGCCTTCCGACGCTTCACATCTCGTCGAGGTCTTTGTGCAACACTCTCCAGTGACCAGGGAACAAATTTTATTGGAGCTGACTCTCAGCTTCGATCCCTCTTCACTGAGGCTTCTAAAGAATCTCAATTGATCGCTTCAACCATAGCATCGGACGGAACTGAGTGGCGATTCAATCCACCCGGAGCGCCTCATTTTGGAGGTATTTGGGAGGCAGCCGTCAAGTCAGCTAAACATCATCTTAAGCGCGTCATCGGAGACAGAACCTTGACATATGAGGAAATGGCTGCATTCCTGACTCAGGTCGAAGCTTGCCTTAATTCTCGCCCACTTCAGGCCATGACCAATGACCCTGACGATCTCATGGCTTTAACTCCAGGACACTTTTTGATCGGCGAGCCGCTAAATCACATTCCAGAGCCGACCTTGCTTGATGTTCCTGCAAATCGTCTCTCTAGTTGGCAATTTTTGCAGCAAATGAGAGAGCATTTTTGGCAACGTTGGACATCAGACTATCTCAAGGAATTGCAACCTCGCTCTAAATGGAGAGCGCCATACCCGTCTCTTGAGATTGGTGATTTGGTTCTCATTCATGATAACAACTTACCCCCTACCAAGTGGGCTCTTGGACGCGTCATCCAGCTTCACCCAGGATCTGATAACCACGTTCGTGTGGTGTCTCTCCGAACAAAAAGTGGTGTTCTCAAAAGACCAATCGTGAAATTGTGTCTCCTTCCGAGAGCTGTGAATGGAACTTAGTGGTTTTAGGCATCATTTTTGTTATGTAGTTATCAATTTATTTATTTTTGTTCTTGAATTAATTTCGTCCAAACGAGGCGAGCGGAATGTTCGAGATTGAATTATAATTTTAATGTTGTCTTTTTATATTGGAAGCTTGTATTT
This sequence comes from Andricus quercusramuli, assembly GCA_932178445.1. NCBI lineage: Eukaryota > Metazoa > Arthropoda > Insecta > Hymenoptera > Cynipidae > Andricus > Andricus quercusramuli. Next base: position 69,951 of record CAKNXH010064020.1, on the reverse strand, counting down.
ATTCATTTAAGAATGATCGACGTATTTTACCTCACAAATTGATTTTATAAGAGGTTCCATTTTTCATTATACCAGTTCTAGTCTATATCGTATTTATGATTCCTAATTCTATACTTCGTATTCTTATCTTGAATCACCCTCTTCAAATTTGGTGTGTGTGTGTGTGTGTGGAACCTTTAGCACTTTGCTTGTACGAACAGTCGTCGTCAAACCGATCAAAGGTACGCTTGTCTCATCGTTTCGGATTCAAGCTACCTTCTTATAATTGTAGAAATTGAAACTATCAGAGTTTAACTGTTTTAAATAAAGACCACTCTCAGTAGAGAGTAATTGTTACTTGTTAATCCATGTGCATTAAACATTTAATTTCACCCACAGTTTCAGTGATTAAAAATTCTTATCATCAATCTTCTTTTCAAAACTTTAATATTGTTTGCTCGCGAACAAAGATCAAGTTTATCGAATCTTGTATTAAACGATACGCTTAATATTTCTGTATTTACTCAACTGTGACTACAATGATTTGCTGGAAAAAAAAGACGTACGGTAATGACGTCTTAAAAGACGAAAATCGAGGTACAGACTTTAAGGTTTTCAAAATATTATTATTCAGACTTAAAAAATGTGCTTACATTATATTTATGTTAATCTAAAGTTTACAAACTTGATACGTTAAGCATTTTTCAGGTTACAGTCTAAAAAAAGAAGAAAATCAGTTTATCCTTGTGCAAAGTGAGGTTGGGACGCCGTACGGTGATGACGTTTGGGGTGCTCTTCAATTAAATTGAAGTTAATAGGAGCAGAAATGAAAACAAAGAACTGACCATTTTGTAGAGGATGATGATAAGTATTCACTAAATTTAAAAAAAAACAGTACGAGTTTCTAAGTTGATGTTATATTACTGGGACTTCAAGTTTGCCTTCAATTTGACAATTTCCCATATATTTTTCAAAGCAAGATATAACGGACACGGAAAAATTGAATAAAGTGCTGGTCATAAACGAAAATTATCAAATAAAATTGATGAATCTAATGGTTTATTTGGCATTGCTCTACGTGAAAAATACTCCAAAATGAGTGAAATTCAAGATAAAGAATCACAATCAATTCTGATATGTAAAAACTGTTTTTCTACAATTGGGAAAAGAATGAACCATACTTGTGGTGAGGTAAGCGCTCGAGAAAATGTAAATAAATTTATGGAACAGTTACCACAAAAACATCAAGAACAAATTATTAGCAGTGCTTTAAAAAAAACTAAGTGTGAATGAAGAAGGTAGTGCAGTTCAGTGGGTGAAATCTGACATAGGAACTTTCGGGATAGCATTTATATAGGAAGAAGCGCCCTTTCATAGCTTAGAGGGCGCTGATATCGCGGCTTAGTTGTGTGTATCGTGTATGTGCATAATCAGTTGATTCGCACACAGTCGCACGCGAAAACCACAAGAAACACCGCGTGACAACAAAGTAAAAAGCAAATAACAGTAATTTTTATAATGATACATATTGTGATTCGCGAGAACATAAAATTTGTCTGAAAAACTTGATAATGGAAGTGCCAAAGAGTGCTAAAATTAAAAGGAAAGTTTCAGGTAGGGAATCTTCATGTGTACAGTTTGAGGTCATACTTGAGAACGTTTCATCATTTTGAATAATTTCAATATTTTCTGTTTTATTGTAATTTGTATATTCTAAAATTTGTTAATAAAAGCATACGCGGCCAGAAGACTACGTATATTACAAACATAACCTAATCATGTAGATTTCATATCATTTTTCATTTTTAAAATTTACTAGATGTTTCTTTTAATCATTTAAATTAATACTGATACGTTTCTTTAATACGATTTTTTCGTTTATTTTTATGTTTAATGTAGAAACTGCAGATAAAGGCAAGTTCATTGGCGATGTGTAAGTGCCGGGCTGTAAGTCGACCAGCAATGTAAAAAGACATAGCTTCCCGAAGGATGTGAAAAGGAGTCAAGAGTGGCGAGCAATCGTTGGCAATCTGGAACTAGATGAACTAACCTCCAACGAATTGTGTTACTACAGAGTTTGTCAGTTGCATTTCGCTGAAAGTGCTTACAAAATTACAGCATGTCGCCAAGTACTAAGAGAGGATGCAGTTCCGGAATTAAATCTCAGTCTCAGTTCTTGTATGCCTACAGTGACCCACGAAAGCACGAGGGAAATTGAATTGAATATTGGAGCAGCAGTAGATGAAAAAATGCAGGTCGATTGTACACTGGAAAATCCAGTAAACCTATGTTCAGATTTTAAAATAATGCCCAATTGGGGTGGTATATGCGTAGACGGCAAATCAAGTCGACCTCGAGCACCGGGTAACACTAGCGAACCCTATGGAAAGAAGACTTTGCCTCGAAACCAGAATCGTGGAAGCGATATTCAAATAATAAACGTATCGGTTGAAGAAAAAAGTGATGTGCCACTCCAGTTACCAATTCACAATCCACTGCAGAAGGCAGATAGCTCACCTGTTGCAGACAATCATTCTTCAAAGGAACCCTTTACCGCTTCAACTCCAAAAACTTCGAAAAATACAAGAAATGATTCTTTGAAGGGACCCTTCATTTCTTCAATTAAAAAAACTTCAAAAAATAATTCTAGAAGAAAGCCTTTATCGCTTCTACACCTAAAAATTCGAAAAAACGATTACTTCTTAGGTCAGTAACAAGAAAAAGCAAGTTGACACCAGTGGCTAAACGCTTGCACGTTATAGCTTCAAATTTATTGAAGAAACAATCAAAGTATGTCCATAGGCTAGGTGCAGTAAAAGACGTATGCAGAGTGCTGAAAAGTACATGACCACGGTTAAAATGAAGGAGCTAAAGAGTCTATCCAAGGAGCAATTATTATTTGTAGAAATGCAAATCCGAAATGGGCACAAAAAAGCCGAGGCAGGTGAAAAATGTCTCCCGTCATGCCGGTTTCACTAATTTCGTTTCTAATTTCAGTCAATTTGTTTTCCCCACTGTAAAATTTGATATTCACTTCTATAAATTAAATTATAAGGTGCTCAATATTATTCAATATGGTTATATATTGCTTACAAGTGCACACTTGATTCTTTATTATGATTTTTTATAATTGTAAATGTACAGATACTCATAATAATTTAAAATATTCATCATGCAAAATATTTACAATTGCATAACACTAATCGTGAAAATTGAATATTGACTATTATATTAGTTATCTCATTTATTTTTTAGCCAAATGAAGTTGATAGTATTGGAATCGACTTCTTTTAACATATACATATCGGTTCGATTCATCCGAAATTAATCCGCAGAATTTAGTTGTCATTCGGTGAAATTGAAGCGAAAACGGAAAATAGTCCGCTTAAATCTGAAATTCTTCCGGTCAAAAACATATACTCTGGAAGCAGTCCGATTCTGTCCAAAATTAATCGGCAGGTTTAAGTTGTCATTCGGTGAAATTAAAGTAAAAACGGAAAATCGTCTGATTAAATCCGAAATCTGTCCGGTCTAAAACATCAACTATGAAAATATTCCGATTATATTCGAAATTAATCCGCAGGTTTTAGTTGTCATTCAGTGAAATTAAAGTGAAAACGGAAAATCGTTCGCATAAATCTGAAATTCTTCCGGTCGAAAACATGGACTCCGGAAACAGTCCGATTCTATTCAAAATTAGTCCGCAGGTTTAAGTTGTAATTTGGTGAAATTCAAGTGAAGACGGAAAATCGTTCGATTAAATCCGAAATCTGTCCGGTTTAAAACATCAACTCCGGAAATAGTCTGATTCATCCGAAATTAATCCGCAGGCTTTAGTTGTTATTCGGTGAAATTGAAGTGAAAACGGAAAATCATCCGCTTGAATCCGATATTCGTCTAGTCCAAAACATCTACTCCGGAAACAGTCCGATTCTATTCAAAATGAATCCGCTGGTTCAAGTTGTAATATCGTGAAATGCAAATGAAATCGGAAAATCGTTTGCTTAAATCCAAAATGAATCCTGTCAAAAACATTGACTCCGGAAGCATTCTAATTCTATCCAAAATGTATCCGCAGGTTTAAGTTGTAATTTGGTGACATTCAAGTGAAAACGTAAAATACCACTGCATAGTAGTGCGTATAGAAAAAAATTAAATATTTTGCTTTCGTTTTTGGGTAGGGCGTCAGAAAAAAACCACAAAAGCGATAATGAAACTTCGAAAACAAACAAAAATAATGAGAATTCCGATAAAGACGTGAATAGTAACACGGAAAATGATGAGAAAGCTAACGAGCTTTTGAACAAGGATGAGGATAACTATATGGTTCCGATGGAAAATGAATTTGTTCATGAAAGTGAAAATACAGCTCTTTTGGAAAGAAGAAGCAGTTGATGGGAGTGATGAAAGATTTGATGACGATGTGGAAGAAGGAGCAGTTGATCGGAATGTTGATAGAATTGACGATGATGTGAAAAAAAGGAGTTCATGGGAATGATGATGGAATTGACGATGATGTGGAAGGAACAGTTGATGGGAATGATAATGTAATTGACGATGATGTGGAAGGAACAGTTGATGGGAATGATGATGGAATTGACGATGACATGGAAGAACGATCAGTGGACGGGAATGATGATAATTGATTCAAGTAGTTTTTGTTTTACTGTTGACCGGACACAATTCTGGTCGTTTCTCACAAGCGCTGAAAATTTTCTTGGTTAGTATATAAGGACCGTTTCGACTGATATACTCAGCGTGCGATATTCTGCGTTAGTGAAGTGCGTTATATGTAGTAGTGGTAAGTTAAGCTATAGAAATAGGTTTGTGAGCGTCAAATAAATGACGAATGCATTTTTCAAATGTAAACTGCTTATACAGGGTGTTTTTTTTAACTTGAGACAACGAAATATCTCAAAAAATACGCATCCTACGGAAAAAATGTCTGGAATAAAAACTTTTTATTTTCGAGGGGGAAAAAAGATTTGTTAAAATTTACCTCACCCCCACCCCCACAGGAGGCAGGGGTGGGGGTAACTTTGTAATTTCAAATGGCATCCCAATTTTTTATCACAGATTCAGATTCTCCTTTACGAAATACGTAAGTTTTATTCGGAAAATTTGTTTCGATTCGCGATAGATGGCGCTGCAATTGCGAAAAATGAAATTCTTGACACTAGTTTTAGCTCTACCCAGGAATAACGACGCGGACGTAGTAGTTGTCTATTCCCTTCGGAGTGTTTAATTTCGGTGAGTCCCCTTGCCTGTCATCATCCATCGGGGTGCTTGATTTCGGTGAGTCCCCTTGCCTCTCACCACAGGGATGCTTGATTTTGATTAATTATTTTACAATAAGTGCTCAAAATGGTGTCCTCGCACTTCGATGCACTTGTTAATCGGAGCTTTGAAAGATTCCACACAACTGCGAATTGTGTCTGGTGATATTTGTGCACAAGCAGACCTGATTCGCTCGATCATCTTTTAACGAGTTGTGGGCACTTCTTGATACACGCGATTCTTTAGATAACCCCACAAATAGAAATCCGGCGCCGTAAGATCTGGCGATCTGGCAGGCCAATTTACTGGACCTCCTCTACCGATCCATCGTCCATTGAATTCGCGATTGAGTACTTCCCTCGAGATTGCCGCATAATGTGCTGGACAACCGTCATGTTGAAACCACATGTTGTGTCGCACTTCCAAGCTTAGGTCTTCCAGCAATATTGGAAGTTGATTTTCTAAAAAGTTATGATATTTTTCACCGTTCAAATTTCCATCAATAAAATACGGACCGATAAGTTGATCTCCAATTACTCCACACCAAACGTTCACGGACCATGGACGCTGATGCTCAACTTCATGCAACCAATGTGGATTTTCTACACTCCAATAATGCATGTTGTGCCGATTAACGTTAACATGGTTTGTGAAAGACGACTCGTCTGTGAAGAGTACTAGAGAAAAGAAATTCGGGTTTCCTTGTATCTGCTGAACCGCCCATTGACAAAATGTCACTCGGTTCTGAAAATCATTGCCATGAAGTTCTTGATGCAGTGAAATATGATACGGATGATAATTATTACGTTTTAATACCTTCCAAACTGTTGCTGAGATAGAATTTCCATTGTAAAAGTAATGAAGTAAGGTAATGAGGAAATACAACGACACCCAAACCAACTCAAACGAACGTGACCGACAACAATAACCCAAACGAAAGCAACCAACACACCCAAATCAAATGAACACAATCAACCTTCCTAATGAATAAACGTTAAGCACGGACAGACGCGGTAATCGCTTGGCCGGAATGACGTCGAGGATTGTTAACAGTGGAGACTCGATGATATGTAATGTCTACATCCAAAATCGACTGTCGTCAACCAACTTCATTCGGGAATGGTTTTCGACAGTTTTATCACTTTTACTGTCCCGTTGCCAAAAGTTCAAGCACCCCGATGGATGGTGAGAGGCAAGGGGACTCACCGAAATTAAGCACCCCGAAGGGAATAGACAACTACTACGTCCGCGTCGTTATTTCTGGGCAGAGCTAAAAGTAGTGTCAACAATTTCATTTTTCGCAATTGCAGCGCCATCTATCGCGAATCGAAACAAATTTTCCGAATAAAACTTACGTATTTCGTAAAGGAGAATCTGAATCTGTGATAAAAAATTGGGGTTGCCATTTGAAATTACATAGTTACCCCCACCCCTGCCTCTTGTGAGGGTGGGGGTGGGGTAAATTTCAATAAATCCTTTTTCCCCCTCGAAAATAAAAAGTTTTTATTTCAAACATTTTTTCCGTAGGATGCGTATTTTTTGAGATAATTCGTTGTCTCAAGTTAAAAAAAAACACCCTGACCTTCTTATATAACATTTATTCGGTCCGTCAGACCACACAGAAAACGGACATGATCGGATACAATCCGGATTGATCCAATCTGCCAGACCATACAACTTTCGGATTCTACCGGACAATAAACAGATTTATTATTTTTTTGGTTCTACTTCATCCGGAAAATTTGTAAATACACCGGGATAGAATCCGTATGACGACCCGGAAACAATCCGGATTCATAGCATCCGTCAGACCGTACAAAATACAGACTCAACCGGATCTATCCCGGACTGATGAAATCCATCAGACCGGATGATATTCAGATTAATTTCCGAGCTCCTTCGACCAGACAAATTTCAGACACGACCGGATAGAATCCGGAGGACGAAAACGGGACCACGTAACGTACAATTTCGGACAAATTTCCAAATCCGGAATTTGTCCGGAATTTTTAGCAGAGTACACATCGCCAATGAACTTGCTTGCCTTCATCTGCAGTTTCTACATTAAACAGAAAAATAAAAGAAAAAATCGTATTAAAGAAACGTATCAGTATTAATTTCAATGTTTAAAAGAAACATCTAAAAAATTTTAAAAATGGAAAATGATACGAAATCTACATGATTAGGTTATGTTTGTAATATGCGTAGTCTTCTGGCCGCGTATTTGAATATTTTTTCATAAGAATTTAAGAAATACTCAAATTTGGAAGCTTTTATTAACAAATTTTAGAATATACAAATTACAATAAAAAAGAAAATATTGAAATTATTAAAAATGATGAAACGTTCTCAATTATAACCTCAAACTGTACACATGACAATTCCCTACCTAAAACATTCCTTTTAATTTTAGCACTCTTTGGCACTTCCATTATTAAGTTTTTCAGACAAATTTTATGTTCTCGCGAATCACAATATGTATCATTATAAAAAATACTGTTATTCGCTTTTTACTTTGTTGTCACGCGGTGCTTGTTGCGGTTTTCGCGTGCGACTGTGTGCGAATCAACTGATTGTGCACATAAACGATACACACAACTATGCCGCGATATCAGCGCACTCTAAGCTATGAAAGGCCGCTTCTTCCTGTATAAATGCTATCCCGGAAGCTCCTATGTCAGATTTCACCCACTGAACTCCACTACCTTCTTCATTCACACTTAGTTTTTTTAAAGCACTGCTAATAATTTGTTCTTGATGTTTTTGTGGTAACTGTTCCATAAATTTATTTACATTTTCGCGAGCGCTTACCTCATCACAAGTATGGTTCTTTCTTTTCCCAATTGTAGAAAAACTGTTTTTATATATCAGAATTGATTGTGATTCTTCATCTTGAATTTCACTCATTTTTGAGTATTTTTCACGTGGAGCAATGCCAAATAAACCATTAGATTCATCAATTTTATTTGATAATTTTCGCTTATGACCAGCACCTTTATCAATTTTTTCGTGTCCATTATATCTTGCTTTGAAACATATATGGGTAATTGTCAAATTGAAGGCAAACTTGAAGTCCCAGTAATATAACATTAACTTAGAAACTCGTACTGTTTTTTTTTAATTTAGTAAATACTTATTACCATCCTCTACAAAATGGTCAGTTCTTTGTTTTCATTTCTGTTCCTATTTACTTCAATTTAATTCAAGAACACCCCAAACGTCATCACCGTACGGCGTCCCAACCTCACTTTGCAAAAGGATAAACTGATTTTCTTCTTTTTTTAGACTGTTACCTGAAAAATGCTTAACTTATCAAGTTTGTAAACTTTAGATTAATATAAATATAATGTTAGCATATTTTTTAAGTCAAATTAATAATATTGTGAAAACCTTAAAGTCTGTCCCTCGATTTTCGTCTTTTCAGACGTCATTACCGTACGTCTTTTTTTTCTAGCAAAACATTGTAGTCACAGTTGAGTAATAAATACAGAAATAATAAGCGTATCGTTTAATACAAGATTCGATAAACTTGATCTTGAAATATTAACTCTTTTTATTTGTGAATGTGATATTAAATCTGAAAAGTGCATTTGGACAACAAAAATGTCATTACCGTACCGTGCTGTAGTGACTTTTTAGGATTGAAATCTGTTATTTTTTTATAAATACAGTGAACTTCCTTTTATTTTAAGGTCCTTGAAACGTACCCGACCAATTATTTTAAGGCTGGAGGGGCCCCCACCTCTACCGTGATTCGGAACTTTATTTTTATCAACGACGTTCATAGGCTCCCCGGCCTTGTATCGCTGCGCTTGCGCTAAGCAACTTTTTCAACAGCGCATGTGCCGAAAACCGCAGTCGATTTGAAATCAATAAATATGCACTATCAATAAAAATGCTTCTAGGTACAAGCGAAGTTGAAAAAGTCGCGCTCCGTTAGCGTTGACTTGATTTGCGTGACAAACATCTTTGAGTGCCGGTAAAAGTCATAAAAAGTACGATTTCTTACACTGAGAAAAAAATCCGCTTCTCCCAACACGATGCGTCGTGTTGAGAGTTTTCGTTTTGCCGTAACACGATGCAAGTTTTGGGAGAACACTCCTGTGAGTGTTACGGGAAAACGATGGCATCGTGTTGTGGCAACACGATCATCGTTTTGAGACGTTGCGTTGAATGCGAAGAAAATACAAACATGAGAGCCACTGCGTTCTTTGAAGTTGCGAGGCATACCCCCACGTTGTTCTTCTCTGTCTCGGAAATTGCAAGTCACTCATAGATACCGTATAATTTTGAATGGAAAGTTGGAAAAAGCTCTTCAATAATATTATTTGCCGTTTTTTCATCTCCAAAACCTTGCCATCAGGAACGACATTTCTCGAAAATATTATCATTTACACTAGAGTCCCGCTATAGTGGTTCACGCTATTAGTCGTACAAAGAGGTCCAAGGGGGCGAGAGAGAGGCGCTTGCAAGGTCAGTGGAGTTGCGACGTTTACTGTTCGGCGCTATCAGAAGCCACAACAAAAAGAAAGAGAAGAAGAACGGTTTGGAGAGTTCCGAGATAGTGTGAAGCGATTAAGGGTACCACGAAACGGCTATTTCCATTTATTTTTTTCACATGCTTCCTCCTGGCAATTATATTTTTAGTTACAAATTTCATAATTTGCTTACAAATTTTATAATTTGCTTACAAATTTACAAAATTTGTTTTTAAAAAAACATTTTTTTAAAAATGAAAATGCAACTTTTTCGCTGAAAGTTCAACTAATCTGTTGAGACCCCTCTTCCTGTTGGATAAAAACTAATTTTTTAACTGAAAATGTATCCACTCCATTTTGGTTGACAATTGATTTTTTCAAATTGGAAATTCAAATACTGGAGGAAAAGTTGAACCACTTTACTAAAAAGCATTTTAGACTGGAAATTTACCTATTCCGTTGAAAATTCGTTTTTTTCTGCTTTAAATTAAGTCTTCAACTGAAAATGCAAATTTTCCATTTTTTGTTGAAAATTTATCTGTTTGTTGCAAATTCATCTTCTGTAGTAGAAAAATAATCTTAATGAATTAAAAATTTCTTCTTTTTTTATTAAAATGAAACTTTTTGGTCAAAAATGAACTTTTTTGTTGAAAACTTAACTATTTTTGGAGAAAACTCGTATTTTCGTTTGAAACTTAAACAATTCGGATAAACTCTTTTTTCTTGACTGAAAAATCTTTATTCGTAGAAAATTCGTATTTTTTGTTCCAAATGATTTTTTTACTGAAAATTTAACTTTTTCACCCTTGTTTAAATATTTGTCCGTTTTAGTTGAAGGTTCAACTAATTGTTTGAAAATTCACGTATTTTGTTAAAAATTCATCTTTTTGGGTAGAAAATTAATCTTCTTCGTTGAAAATGCGCGTGTTTGGTATTAGTATTCATCCTCGTAGGTAGAAATTTCATATTTTTCTGTTGAAAACTCATTTACATTTTTTTGAGTATTCATTTTGGCAGGTTAAACATTCGAATATTTGGTTGAAAATCCAACTCTTTGGTTAAAAATTTGAAGATTTTGTTGAAACTTCGTTTCTTTTTACTTTATCATCAGAAAAGGTATTAGATTGGTGTAAAATTTGACCACTCCCCCAGTTTTTGTTAAATGTCAGTGAGCACGAATTTTGAAAAAATTGACAGATTGGATTCGGCTTTGACTTACTCTTCAAGTATCCTAAAATGAACGTCAAGTTAGTTAGCCAGCCATTAAGGATAAAAATTAAAAAAGTGAGCGCATTTAAAAAATTTCTGAGACCACCTTTTTCAATATTTGTAAATTCTATGTACGGTTATTAGTAGTACTAAAAAATACTAACAATTTACCTTCATGACTCTATTTGATAACAAAAATTACTGGAGTTACGGCATTTACAAAATTCCAAAAAAACAAAAACAAAAATGAATATTTCAAGCCAAACGACGCACGATATGAAAAAATGTCGAAGAGAGAAAAATGTTGCATTTTCAACACCCTACACGATTATCGCAACAACATTCTAAGTTTGGTTTAAAAATCGAAAATTAAAATTTCGCCCGCACTAAAAATAATGAAAAATCAAAAATTTTATTTTAATGGTCAAACTATGCAGGATACGAGAAAAGTGAATCAACAAATTTGTTATTAATAATTTTTTGATAGGATGTGTAGGAACGAATATAATAATGTAAAAGTACACAAGGTACGAAAAGAATTAAAACCGAAAAATATCTACAAATTTGTTATATGTTCTTGTTATAAAAATATATTGAGAATGAAAAAATTAACTTTTTGGAAAATGGACGCAAGCTACAGTAACATTTCATCTAGCAACATTTTTCGCCTAAATTATATCTAAAAATTTGCTTGGAACCACCTGACGCTAAGATGCGTATTTTTAGTTTAAATCGTGAAAAATAATATTAAAAATAAACAAATCAAATCTATGGAAAAACGTCAGAAGTTGCAATAAAATGTTTAATAATGCATATTATGAATTTTAATAATATCTATAAATTTATTGCAATGATATATTCTTCAGGGTAACTGTGAATTAAAATTGGTGCCAAATAAGGCACAAATATTAGAGCAGTAATCATGAAAAATAAAATTTGTATTTCATTTTGCAATATTTGAATAAGCAGTCCCAGGCCGAGATACAGAAATAGTTTTTTTACAAAGTTTTTTACCGGAAATTTAATTTGTTAATTTTTGTTGAAAATTAATCCTTGTTAGTTACAGATTAGTTTCTTTGATAGGAAACTAATATTGGTGGTTTGAAATTTCCTCTTGTTTGTAGTTAAAGATGCAAATTTTCAGTTCTGAATTAACTTTTTTGTTGAAATTCATATTTTCGGCTTGAAAATTCGACAGTTTTAGCGAAAATTCGTCATTCAGCTTGAAAATTCAACAATTCGGATTAACTATTTTTTCTTGATTAAAAAATCATTACTTGTTGAAAAATTGTTTCTTCAGTTGAAAACGTGATTATTTTTTGTAATTTTTTTTTATTCAAGTTTTCAATTTTTGGATGAAAATTTGTCATTTTTAGTTAAAAGTTCTATTTTATTGAAAATTCATGTTGTTTGGTAGCAAATTAATCTTCTTGGTTGAAAATTCGTGTGTTTGGTTTTGAAATTCATCCTTGTAGGTAGAAATTTCATATTTTTTTATTCGACTTCTTCAATGATTTACACGAAATTAGTTTTTTTTTTTATTAAACTCATTTTCTTCCATTTGATGAACACAACATCTCGCAAGTTAGTTTTTATTTAGATTCATCTTACTTTAGGATTGTTAACTTCCGCATTTTATACCTTGGAACTGGATATCTTTTCCTAATCACATTTTTTTGCCTCAATTCAGCCACACTTCAGGTCAGGACTGGACTCTTGAAAAATTTTTTTCTTTTCTTCATCGCTCATTGTGAGGGATTAATTGAAAGCAGTTGCAAGAGCAACATCTCACTTAGCAAAATCACTGATGATACATACATTTTAATAATTTTATTGTCTCTCCAACAATCACAATCACAGCCCTAGCGGAAGAAACGGAAAGGTTCGGAAAGACCGCGTCGGAAAGATTTCGGAAAGGGTTCGGAAAGAGTTCGGAAACAGGTTCCGTTCCGATCCTTTCCGAATTGTATGGGACCTTTGCTTCCGATTTCTTTCCGAACGTCGAGCTGTCCCATGAACCTTTCCGAGTCTTTCCGAATGTCCCACTCTACGACTTCTTTCCGATTATTTCCGAATGACTCCCCACTTTACTCTTTCCGAATGTATCCAATTTCTTTACGAATCGAATAAAAAAAAAACAATATTCTCGTAATAATAATAATATATTTTTATCTTCAAAGCATTTTAAATTGCAGTAATCCTATTGATTCCTTTGAATCCAGCGAAGACTATTCCTAAAAACCTAGAAATAGAGAAATTTCATAACTCAGAAAGCCTTTTTGACTTTCGTACGTTACGTACATTATTGCTGCATATTATCGCATCTAAACTTTCCAAATTTCGAATATTCCATTTACGCGTTTCTCATTTGTAATTACTATAATAAGTCCTTTATGAAATTCCTTTTTTGTATGGTAAAAATAATACACTATGAAATATAAATTACACTGAGCTGGACTGAATGATGAAAAGCCATACAAGCGTCACTTTGGTCGATTTCCATATTCACAATAAGAAACAAGGTTTACTGAAAAAGTAACTGACCCCGCAATAACGTTTTACTGCAAACACTGGAAAGCACTATGAGAAAGTAGGAATATCCGAAATTTGTTGTGTTTTCAACGATTTCAATCAAGAATCTTCGGGAAAGCTCTGACAGCATCTCGTCGTCGCTGCTTGTCTCCAGCGCCATTTTGATCCAAGATTGTCGCTTACTCACTCACTCCCTTTCAGTTGTGCAATCGATAAACCCAATCGATAGTAAGTATTCGATTGCACTGATACTCGACTGAACCAAAACAATTGAATGTCATTATAAGTTTTTAAAAATGTCGTTAATGAGCGTCAACATCTGCCAATGATAATGATTCTTGTAGATCTCACAAAAAATATAATCACATTCAGTTGCTTTCCTACAAATGATCTTTGGTTCAATCAAGCTCAGTGCAATCGAATACCTGCCATAATCGATATGAATAAAATCGAAGAAACAAAATGGCGATTCAAGAGACACTGATAGCGATTTTCCCAAGATTTTTGTTTAGAATCACACAAATTTTCGGAAATACCTATTTTCCCATGGTGTTTTCAGTCAAACATTATTTTGTGCAGTTATTCTTGGAGTAAATCTGTTTTTTTAGTGTCAGTATAGAAATGGAGCCAAGTGATGCGTGTGCAAGTCCAGCTTAGGGCAAATTATATCTCATATACAGTTTTTTTCACAATACAAAAAAGCAATTTTATGAAAAGAGGAAATACAGTAATTAAAATGATAGTTGCGCAAATGGAATATTTGAAGTGTGGAAGTAAAAAAGGCTTTCTTGGTAGTTATGAAATTTTCCTATTTATAGGTTTTCAGGAGAAATCTGCGTATACGACCGTTTATTTTCAATAGAGAATAAATAACAGTGAGACATACAGAAGAAAATTCGGAAGTTAAAGTTAATTTGAATAAATTGTTGAAAATTTAGCAGAACATGACTAAAAATATATTCATTAGTTTTATATTCCTTTTAGTTATATTTATTTTTATATTTCATTATGTTTATACATTTATTTAAATTAATATTCAATTCATTTAATTTTAAACAAAATTTCATAAATTTATAAGTAAATTATATGTTATTATATATTATATTTATTTATTGAAAAAAAAATATATATATATATATATATATATATATATATATATATAAATAATACATATATAATAATTACATAATTTGATTTATATTTTACATTGCACATTTATTCAGAAAGAAATCGGAACATTTGGAACGAACATAAACTAGTGGGACACAGGTGAAAATTTGGAATAAGCTATTGGGACACTGCGACATTTATTCGGAATGAAATCGGAAAGGTTCAGAAAGAAGTAGATGCAGTGGGACACTTCGGAGAAAGTTCGGAAATACGTCGGAAACCTTCGGAAAGAGAGGCGTTCGGAAAGAAATCGGAAGCAAAGGTCCCATACAATTCGGAAAGAGTCGGAACGAAACCTTCTTTCCGAGCCTTTCCGTTTCTTCTGCTAGGGAGGCATCGTAGAGAATACATATATAAGAACAACATAACCTGAAACTTCAGTTTCAGGTCAGCCCTGAAGAAGTGAACTGCAATGTTCACGAAACGTCGGCAACATTCATAGTTTCGCACACGATTGAAACCCGAAAAATCTTTAAATTCTAAATTTTAAAATTTTAATTTATTAATTCAGCTGTTAGTTTCAAAATTTACTT